>JAMZAV010008139.1:0-28172 GCA_024449915.1 Sweltsa coloradensis | reverse complement strand
CTGAACAAAGTTGCTGGAGCTACAACTGTTGCAGCAGCATACAACTAATCTGCTACTGCAGCCGCACGCTCAACTACACTGCAGTGCAACTGCGCAGCTGCCAACTACCTCCCTACAGCGCTCAACTGCAACTACACTGAGCTGCACTACCGCTGCAGCAACAACTGCTCCACAACTTGGCACAACTGCTACAACACGCTGCTGCACTACAACCTGCACGACACAGCTGCACAAACACTGCAGCAACTACTACGCACACAACTACTACTGCAGCGCCAACAACAACTACAACTACAGTTGCAACTAGCGCAGGTGAAATAACTACAACCACTGAAGCTGCTACAACTACAACTACAGCTGCAGCTGCCGCTGCTGACACAACTACTACAACTGAAGCTCCTACAACTACAACTACGGCTGCAACTACCGCTGCTGAAACAACTACGACTACGACTGAAGCACCAACTACTACTACGACGACGACTGAAGCTCCAACCACTACGACTACAACTGCAGCTCCAACTACTACAACTACAACAACACCTACAACTACTACTGTTGCAACTACCAACAACTCCAGGTTTGCATTTCAACGTTAAAAATTAAATACGCACACTCTGCTATCAGGGTTTTGTATCATGATAATGGGATTCGTGCAAGCTGGAAGCATGACATTCCAACGTATATCTCTGTTTGCACCTTGATAATGCATGATTGGATATTTTGTAACAACACGGGCACACATCTATCCAACACCAGAGTGTAGCGAGAGAATAGCTATGTTTACAATAAGAATTCAATGCTGTATTGGTATTGGATTGGATTCTGAGGTACGCGTTTACATGTCAAAAACCGAACAAGGATTCAATCCGGTTTCAATAATGCCATCTAGCAATAGCTACGTAAACTTCTTCATGACTGCCTTCTTTCTTACTGCCGTGCACTCGAAGCGATACGCGAAACTGTTTACATGATTGTTTACGATCGGATCTTTCAATCCGATCCCAACTTTTGGGGGATTTGATCTAACCGATCCGATCCTAGTTCCAAGTGGTTACATGGATGTTTGAGAGGTAGGATCGTATTCAATACCGTATTGAATCCTCCCATGTTAACATAGCTATTGAATATTGATATTGATACGAGAGAAAATAATTGGTGTGTTTATAATCTTCAACGAGGTAGATGGTAGAGTTTACTTTCCACACGGTTGTTAATAATCAATACTCATCTCCAACAATGTCATGTTGGGTGTTCTTCACACCGATACTCTCCAACTAAGTTAGCGTTTCTTCACCATCATCATCATTCTTAATCAAATATGTTGGTAAAATTATTTTCAATTTGTATCATTCAAATTTGTTGATAGGGACTTTTCAGGCGATTTAGTTTTAATGATAATATTCCGGCCCTCGAAAACCTTAAATTTACAAATTTATATATTAATACATTTTTGGTAATAATGTAATCCGATAACAAGAGATACTTAAACTGTGTCTCCATATAGAATCAATCGGAAATGTTACAAAATATGATAACTGTAGCCGAAGAAAATATTGCATTCATTCATGGTTCCCATGTAGAAATATTTGTTTTGCCAATGGTTGCCAAGAGGTAACCAACAGTTCACCAAGGCTTGTTTTTAAATCGCCAAGTGGTTGCCAAGTGGTCGCCAAAGTCGCCACCAAAATTTCAACTAATATATGACAGCCAAGCGTTCACCAAGAGGCAGCCAATGATTCGCCAACTTCTGCTCTCAGCTGGGCAAGGTAGCCAAATGGTTGCCAACAGTTCGCCATTTAGTTACTTTGTGATGATCACTTTTGGCGACCTGTTGGTGATCTGTTGGTGATTTAACAAATAATAATCCAAACGTCCGCCAAAAGAGTTGCCATGTGTTCACCAACTGATGGAAGTCACCAAGACTACGCCAAGAGGTTGCCAACAGTTCGCCATTAAATTACCAAGTGGTGATCACTTTTGGCGACCTGTTGGTGAACTTTTTGGTGATTTTATTTAACAAATGAGAAGCCAAACGTCAGCCATAAGGTTGCCATGTGTTCACCCACTGATGGACGTCACCAAGACTATGCCAAGAGGTTGCCAACTGGTCGCCAAGAGATTACAACAGATTGTCACGTGGATACCTCGTGGCATACTGTTGGCGCCGTATAAACTGCATTCTTTCAGGTCATTGCCTTGTCCCTCAACGGGCTTGGGGTGGTTCTAGGATGCGAAGAGGTTGCTTGCCATTTGAAACAAGCGTGCAGTCGAGAGAAGGAGTGTACGCTAGCATCGCAGTGCTCGACAGTGTATTTTACGTTTGTACAGGCGTTTTATTAGTGTTGAGAACGCGAGGAGGATAGTTGCTGGTGTACAATACAGGGTGCATGTCGGCAAGAGAAAAGTGTGTTTAACCCAATATAATTTATATAGAAAAGTTAGTTTCGTGTGTAAATTGAAACATATGCAACATCAAACATGGCAGTTTCCAGTGACGTCCTACTTAGAGCTACATGAAATCTTAGTTAATATGTTATCAACATTTAGGTGAAGACAACAATCATGGCTTGTCCGTTACGAAACATCAATATAATGAATGTATTGCATTTAGAACAGGAGTTCTTATAATTCAATACATAATTAATAATGCTGCTATATGCCCTATACATTCCTGCTGTGAATATCTTCATCCTGAACTTCATTGAACTTAGTAAATTCAATTTGAGGTGATTTGATGGTATGTATAATAAATTCGAAAAGCGTGGTCTTCAATCTGTTTCCTTACATTCGTCTACATTTTTATATAACATCCTACCCATGCATACTAAATACATATTTTGACCGGAGGCTATAATTTGGTAGACTCTTGGCGACCATTTGGCGACCTCTTGGCAACCTTTGGCGTCCCCTTTGGCGACCTCTTGGCAAACTAGTGGCAACCTTTTGGGCGTCTTTTTGGCGAACTCATGGCACCCTAGTCGCTATTTTTTTGAGGTCGCCAACAGTTCGCCAAGAGGTCGTATTTTGACACAAAACGACCTGTTGGCGCACTTTTGGCTTCATTTGGCGACTAAATTGGTGAACTTGTTGGTGACCTGTTGGTTACTTTGTGGCGACCTATTGGCTAACTGCGTGGTGACTACTTGGTTAGCTTTTGGCTACCTGTTGGCGACCTTTTGATTTCTATTAGGGGGAGTAAAATAACTATAACGAATATTTGTGTAATAATTTTTCTTTTATGTGTACTTAATTTTTTTATATTTTATTACATAATTCAACTTTATGTAGCTCTCACAACATCGATGATGCTATGATCTAATCCAAACCTGCTATGTTTTCAGCTGCGGTCTACGCACCTCTTGTGAAATTTGAACGGCCTATACAAAGCTCCACCCATATCTGGCTGGACTGAGGCGCAGGCCGTGTGCGATTCCGAGAATGCATTCCTGTTATCTTTAGTTCGGATGACGAGGTGGATGCGATTGTCGGCTTTGCAATTCTTAATGGTTTCAAGGATTTGTTTTGTTGGGTACACCGATGCTGAGACTGAAGGACTTGGAAGACAAGCTTAGGTAAGTTTTTTTATTTAAGAGAGTTGCTGCCGATTACTATTTAAATACTTATCAAGAGTTCACTGTTTAATAATTAAGTTTTTCTTTCCCTTTTGAATCTTTTAAAAATATGATTCTTATATTTAAATGGAAGAGATACGTTGCATTGAGATAATAATGATTGTGATAGACCCTGTAATTCTAACATAATTTTCTTCTTTGAACGAATGGACGAATGGACGAATGGACGAATGAACGAATGAAAGAATGAACGAATGAACGAGTGAACGAGTGAACGAATGGACGAATAAACGATTGAACGAATGAACAAATTAACGAATGAACGAGTGAACGAATGAACGAATGGACGAATAAACGAATGAACGAAAAAACGAATGAAAAATTTAATGGATAAATAAATCTCTATGAGTGGGATGTGGCGCCTATGAGAGCGTTTCTAAAAGCCCCTGACTTGCACAGTCTCGTGGTGATATGACGTATTTAACGTTGCAGATGGATTTATGGATTTCCCAAGTACAGTGAATTGGAAAGACGGTGAACCAGACAAAATATAATGATGACGAAAACTGCGTTTACATGACTGTTGCGAGCCGTCGTCTTGGTGACATACCGTGCACTGCAACCCCAAAACCATATATATGTGAACTCAAATGAATGCCTTTTCAATGATAGGAAACTATTCACTAATTAAGTTTGTTCTTTGTTGTTTTACCACTTTGTGGTAATTACAACCAGGTGTAAGTACATAATCAGAAATGGGGGTGAAAGTGCAATAATTTACGTGTGAACAAAAAACTAAATTGTTGTAATTTGACAGCATATTTCGAGGTTATGTGCCAGCTGTCATTCAATTCTAGCACTTTGAAAAGATATCTAATTTAATAGCACAGATTTGTGTATTTCCAATATAATCTTCTATTTATTAAACAATCGCACATTACAATGTTCTTACTTTTGGAATTAGTTCGAATTTTCTCTGCAACACCTTTTACACCTCCTCACGAGGCAGATGCAAAAATTGTAAAAGTAGTAAATACCACCGGGAAAAAAGAACTCATCTGTGGTAGAAAAGTTGTAATTACACCTGGACAATAGAACATTTATTTTTTTCAAAATGGCAAAATGTGTAAAAAGTGGTGGACGAAAGAACAAACCTACAGAGAATTGAATTTGAGTAATTTACCAAATTCATCAAGTTATTCAGACTTTAAGACTATTTTATATATTTTAAATCAGAGAATCCAACTTAACATGCTTGTACCAAGGTTACGTTTAAATAGCATGTATTTAAACTTAATAACTAAAGAGCATTGATGATAAAAATAAATACACAACCCATTTCCAATCCCAGATTATTTTATTTCCAGTTACAACTCTAGTTTTGGTAGCTGTCTTTATGGTAACCGCTCGTAGAGCGCCGCAATAAGGTCGAAACCAAGAAGAGCGCGGTAATAAGGGCGACGCACATAAGAGCTAAAGGGACATAAGAGCGACAGACCAATAAGAGCGACAGGCCAATAAGAGCGACGGACCAATAAGAGCGCCTCAACAAGAGCAAATGGCCAATAAAATCGACAGACCAAAATGAGCTACAGGCCAATAAGAGCGACAGGTAAAAAAGAGCGGCATGCCAAAATGAACGACACACTATTAAGTGCGAATTACGCTAATAATGCTACCATTTATACGGGTATCTATTTTTATTTATTTTTATGTGGAGCAACTTTGTCGATGCTAACTCATACGCATGTAAACTGTGGCCAATTTGAAGGCCAAAATTGTAATTCTGGCCGCTGGTAGCCACAAGTCAACCGTCGATGCCAGCAGCATCGGCAATGTTACTTTTTATACTGTCTTATTATTCCAAATGTCGCTCTTATTGGCCTGTCGCCCTTATTGACCTTTCGCTCTTTTGTGTTGCTCTTATTGGCCAGTCGCTATTTTTGACCTGTCGCTCTTATGGGCGGCGCCCTTAATGTCGCCCTCTTTAGACCGTGAGCCGTCTTTTACAACCAGAACAAAGAGGTTTTCTATTTAAAATAAATAAATATGAAATCTGAAATCTTAAATAAATTTGTATGTATGTATGTTTTATTTGTTGGCTCATTTAGCCATTCATTACATTCAATTTACATTAGTATTGAGCATTTTCAAAATTGTTCACATTAAGCTACAATTTCACACAGTATTTCTACTACAACTAAAAACTATTATTACCTATGATTAAAGTATTTGATCTTATTCAAGTTCTCTGCTGTTTATCCAGTTTTGTCCATTTGGATTTGAACATACCCAGACTTTTTATTTCCTTTATTACATGTGGCAACTTGTCAAATTCCTTGAGCCCAGATATAAATATTGAATTTTGCCATTACTACATGCATTTCTGAAAGAGTTACCTTCCACCGCTCCTCTTGTATTAATATTATGTACTCCTCTTATGTCTGTAATCTTTTCAACAAGATAATTAGGCATCATATTATTTCTAATCTTAAATATAAATACTAATACTAAGTATAGCAAATTATTTTCAACACTTAACCATTTCAATGTACTCAGCATCTGTACTATTGGGGTTCTTTTTCCGCACCTAATTAAACACCTCATAGCTTTATTTTGCAGTATCTGTAATCTCTGTTTATCATTTTTCCCCAGCTGATACAAGATAGTTGCACCATATTCAAATTGGGGTCTGATTATACTATTATATATCATGTTTCTGGTCCAGCTTGTCATTCTTCTCAAATACCCAATTCTCTTTCCAATTTTTTTAATTGTAAAGTTTGTATGTGACTTAAAATCTAGTTTGTCGTCAATTATTATGCCTAGATATTTTAATTCAGTTACCATTTCTATCACTTCGTTTCCAACTTCTAGGTTAAGCACATATTCACTCTCCTTACCATTTCTTCCTCTTATTAGCATTCTTTGATTGATTGTCTTTGATTGCAATGACGTCGAAGAGAAGAGTTAGAGTAACATTTCGTGCGGGTACCCGAAATCTCGGGTCGGGTTGTTTGGAGGTCGGACCGATAGTCAAAAAGAGCACCCGATGTTCGGGTAAGGAAATTTTTGTTGTGGGTTGGTGGAGGCGCCGGTCTAGAGTTTACATACTAAGTTGGTGGAGGTGCCGGTCCAGATTTTTTAAATTTATAGCATAGAATATACAAAATGCCATTCAATGATAGCCAGAACATAGAAAATTAAAATAAATAAATTATATTGTAAGATTCGCAAGGAAAATCCTTGATCCATTTTACACGCAGTACTATAATAATGGGCCGTTAGTACCGAACCCTAGACTGTCAAACCTCTACAAACGCACAGCGTATATAATACAAAAAAATATGTAAGATAAAGATATCTTGTGTTGACAGTCCACCAAATTTTTTCTCCCAGAAATGATTTTGGTACTCAAACAAATGAATGTGTGGCCATGTAAACAGACCACCCCATGCTCAAGACCAAGTTTCTCGAAATGACCCAATTCAATTGCCAAGTAATTTTTAATATGTTTTTTGAGTTTAAATTTTTACTTTTTTATTACCCACGAAAATGGGTGGTTTTGGCGTTTGTTAACAGGCGAAATGATCTGACTGACTTCTTTTAAAGGGGAAACTAGAGAAAAAGATAAAATGCTTGGCTATGGCTCAACTTCTATATTATCTCCAGCATTCACAGCCGAAGACTTTTGAAGGAGAGCTTGGCTGCCGTTTTGTTTTTTACAAATTTTTGTATTTGAAGGTTATATAGAAACGATTTGTTTCCATATTTTTACATTGTCTGTCTTTTTAATTTCCCAGGTCGTTATTTACATTTTCATTGTACTATAGGCCACGGTCTTTACTGCACGCTAATGATTCTCGTTTTGGTTAAAAGATTTCATCGTAGTAACCGTTTAAAAACAAAGCTTCGGGAAATTATATGAACCTTTTCCGTCTTCAGGTAACTCAGGTCATTCAACACCCAAAAATAATAATTATCAAAAACATGTAAAAGCAAAGACAATTTCTAAGATAGAGCAAGTTTGAAAGACAAAATTACCATTTGAAGCTGACAAAGTTATCAAATAAATTTACTAATGAACGATGAGTGGCAAATCTACATAATGTTCGTCGATCCGCTATTTATGTCATCTGTATGTTGGTTAGGTACTTGCCATGGCACAAATAGACAATATTCACAATAACAATGTTTGAGTGATTGGCACGTAAAAAAGTTAAAACTTGTCACGCATACGCTGTCAGGAGCCAGTTTACCACACGATGCTGGCCTTGAGAATACTATTGCAAGAGAAATGCTTTCTGCTGGCGAGGGGAGGGGGCAGCTGTGTACTAATTTTTATTGCGTTTATTAAATCAGAAGTGCTTTAAATCAGATCTGCATCGATCCACGTCTTTCCTTAAAAGGCACAAACAAAACCTAGATTAATATCTTTTATATTGCAGCAGAGGATATGACCATGCGATACAGCTTTTAACAATGATTCGGGTTTAAATTTTTCTGACGTGAATAGACCTTTAACGTTCTGATTTTTTTGGGTGTAGTGCCTACAATGTTCACGATTGTATTTGATCACACGCCAAAAATAAAATATAACTACCAAATAGAACCGAATTCATGACGCCGTCTCCAATGCTCATTTGGTAAGGGGCATCCGCCCCGACCGCCCGGACAGCGTGAGACCGGCCGGGGTTCTATTCCCAGTGGATTCAATTTTAATACAATATTATGATATCTCGTATTGACAGTCGTGTAAATTAAACACACAATGATTCCAAACTGGAACACTATTTAACTTTACATTTTTAAAAGGCCATGCGCAATTCAATCCGAGTACTTTGGGGACGTGGATACTACAGCTCGTGCAACAAGAAAACGCGCGGATAGAAACCCAATGATCCGGGTTCGACTCCAAAACGAGTAATTTTGACTGTTTTTAATTGACAAAGTATCATACTAGGCTTTAAAAAAGATTGCGTTCCGTTACATGCTGTAATGTAAATTTATTTTCACATCATGTGGGGAAGCGTGATCCAATATGAACATATGACCGTTGCAGATCATACTATAATTTAGGGATTTTCCTTCGAAGTTATATCGTATGCACGATTATGATTATGCTGTGTACGTTTCTTATTGGGCTCAGCGTGAAAAATAATATGGTTGAAATTTAAGCATAACAGCTTACACAAAGAACACAATGTATTACTGTTGCCGTTGTTCATAGCAAAACGTAAACATGTATTATGCATTGAGTGGTGTTCAGCATTAGCTGAACAGTTTTTTCTCTGTGGCCAATGAAATTGTTATTTCGAACATAAATAACCATTCTGTCACTCAAAAGGTCGTATCGCGAGAGTGCGCCACTTGCTGGGGCTAAAAAGGCCTAAAATAAGCTACAAAACATGCATTCGAATTTCAGTAGTTTTTTGCGGTTACTACCCAAAAAAACCCATTTTTATAATTTTTTTTTTATTTTGAAGATAAATGTTGAAATTTTGAACTTATGTTTTTGTATTTTTTCCTAAAATTTTTTGTAATTTTTTTAAAGCTCTAAGTGAAGGTAAATTTTCAAAATTTTGACCAAGTTCTCAATTTTTATTAGACCATATTATAAACAATTTCGAAAAAACGACAAAACATAAATCCTGGGAAATTTTATCTTGAAAAAGTAAAAAAAATTATGTCGTTATGACAGTTGTGGGCCGAGTTTCTAACTGAAATGCTGGGACACTGCATCGCACCGATATTATAGCTACTCCTGTGAAACCTTAACGTCTCATATTAATGCACTTTGGCTCTTCGAGAGACAATAAGGGGATGATAATGAGGATGAGTATGAACGAAGGGAAAAGGGAAACCCCGGGTACCGGCATGTAGCCTATACTCCTTTCGAAAGTACCAAGGGGACCATCCGAAAGGCGGTGAAACCCTTTGACGTCATAAGGATCCTCCACTAACCCGGACTGCCGAGCAGACGTCGAGGAGAACGAAGCGTTTCACTAGGGTCCCGAACACTCCATCTGCTCTAACCAGCGGTATACGTGAGTTTTAAGGCAGACGTCACCCCCTTCTACCCCTGATCACGCCCGAGTTTGCTTAACTTCGGTGTTCGAGTGGAAACCGGAGTAGACTCCATAGTTTGGAAGTTACTAAGATATTAACATATTTTGCTTTAAGTTTTGCTTTAATTTTATTGAAGTAAAGACCAAATTGCAAAATTTAATTTTAACATTCACGTAGGTGTTTCATTGATTTTATGGTTAATGGGTTCGATACCCGTCTGAGATGGATTTATAACTTCTGGATTGAATTCCATTATTAATTTGTACTTCTTTTATTTCATACATTTATATATTTATTCATACATTTTCATAAATTTGTGATCTTTGTTACATTATTAAAATTGCATAGAATTTTTCAAGTAATTTACGTCTTGGATCACCATGCTTAAAATCAACTCGAAAGCACTGGATAGTTTTATCCATTCTTCCTTACGGGGTTTAATGGTTCGAGACGTCACGCTCCCGAATAAGCCACAGGTACTCCTGACTGAAGATATTTTCATTTTGTAATTGAGTCCCCTCAAAGAGTACTCGGACATGGCAATTCACAACTATTCTAACTCTAAAATAACTTGATAGGCACTTGAAGAAGGCATTGCATTCTAGGCAACTATCGGCTAGTGACCATAAATATGCCTTCAACACAATATGAAAAAAATGACGGACAATATGTCAATGTAAACAATAATCCCCCCAAATACAAAAATTTGTAAAAAAAAAAGAAAAGAAAAAAAAACGGCAGCCAAGCTCTCCTTCAAAAGCCTTTGGCTGTGAATGCTGTGAGATATAGAAGTTGAGCCAAGCATTTCATTCTTTCCCCCTATTTTCCATTGAAAAGAAGAAAGATCATTTCGCCTGTTGGGGAGCGCCAACCCAACCATTTTCGGGGTATAAAAGAAATTTTTTTTTAAAAAAAAAATCATAAAAAAAAATCTTGAATATTGTCATATTTTTGGATATTTTTTATCCAAATATCTGGAGTTCTATTGGGTTAAGCCCAAATAAAGTTGCAGCAAGAGGTTTTTTTTTTTTTTGGGGAATGAAACTTTGACTTTACCTAATGGTTTGACGTCATGTGCGATGTGACCTATTAGTCAGCCAATGTGTGTTGTGAAAAACCAAAACTGACCCCAAAAACGAGGTTTTGGGGTTTACTGGAAAAAGGAACTGACGGAGGGTTTTCAACAAGCTATTAGTATAAAAAATTTTGGGATTTTCGAGGGATATTTTATGCTAGTTAAATTTTTTTTTTATTTGGCGAATTATGTGAACTATTTTCCTTTGGGATCCGAGAGGGGGAAAAGAGGCGCGGATTGGCCGATTAGCACGTGGTTTGGTTGGCGGGAGGGGGACGAGCTCTCCCGTGGACGAGGAAGGTCGCCAGCCGGGGAGTCCGTGAGATCACACTTGGCAAGGGACGTACAAGAGTGACGGGTTCGAGTATTTTGGGAAGCTGGACTTACCGTGAGGGGATAAGTCTATGGGGTGAAGACTCAAGACCTACATGGAAAAAAGCGTTCGGGTAGCCGTAAAGAGGGAAGAGTTCGACTACAGGCCACTCCGGGGGGGCAGCGTCCACAGGGGGAAGGGGTCCAAACCCAAAGGGCAGTTTCGTGGGTCGCCCTAACCACAGCCCTGGGGGTATAAAGTAAGTCTGTGTTCACTCAAAGAGAAACTAAGAGAGTAATTGTGGAACCCAACACGTCAAATCAGGAAACGGCATGCACAGGCTTAACCCTCGGTCAGAATAAAATTGGTGTTTATTTAACAGGGCCCCTTCTTTGAATTAAAACTGTAGTTTGTACTGTTCTTTACCCCGCCCCTCTAAATCCTCATAAAACCCAAGGCCCCCGGTCGATCCTATGAGTTCGGACCTAGGTGGATTATGTCCTAGCGGGAAGGTCGTAAGGTCCCTAGTACAGCCCCCGGGTGGGAAAAACGCCACAGCCAAGGGCCTAGGTCCCCTCATAGTGTGACAGGGGTGGAGGTTTCGCCGGATTTGTGTAATAGTATTTTTTGTACGGGGTGTAAAAATGGTTGGGTGATTTTTTTGGGGGGTGTTTTGTAAAAGATAGAAGGGTGGAGAAAAAATAAAAGGGTGGAAATCTTTTTGGACTATTGCTTGTTCTAAATATAGGGAAATTTTTTTTTTTATGTACGTGTGGTACATGTAACTAAAATACATTGTAGGTGTTGTAGCCGCGATTTTCTACTTGGGGGGGGGCCATTTCAGATTTTGGAACGTCTTTCTGATTTTAAATTATCAAATTAACTTAACTCTAAAATAAGTGGACAGAGGATGTGTGAATGTGTCGCGCCTCAAGCCTTGGATATCCCAAGTTGGCCGTACACAGGAGAATGGGGGTTTGTGTATGTGTCCATAATAGAGTGTGATTAATATTGCTGGAATGTGCGGGTGAAACCCCCCTGTTAGGGCGAACCGGGTGCACGGTGTTATTTTTAATGTAAATATTTTTTATGTCTAAAAAAAGCAGTGGTAAAACCCAAGCAATAATGTGCGTACAGATGCGTGTTGTAAGTCAATGTACGTATTGAAAATTTTTATTTATGTATCGGTCTGGAGCTGAGCGCGTGAGAATAAATTTCTCGTGCGTTGCGCAGGTGTCTGGGCCGGGAAGGGGCGGCTAGCTTCCCGGGCCCGGGCAGCCTATGTTAGGTGGGTGCCCCTGAGAGCGTCGGTAAAGATTACGGGGTACAGACATACGGGGGTACGAACGCGTGACGGGCCCCAAACAACAGAAGACGGACGTTACAGGCGGGCATAAAGTTTCCCCCGTGCGGACCTGCGGAGGGGGTGGGCCTGTGGGGGGAGCGCTCGTCTACAGTTCGTGTATCGAGGCTGCAACACAAGGGTGCTGGGGAAATGTAATTTTTTTGTTTTGTTTTTTTATGATGAATGGCAAAGATTGGTCATAATGTACTTTTGGTTTCCGGGCTAAAGTGATGTTTTCCTAGCGGATTCGTTGATCCTGGGGGCTAGTCCCGCCATTTGGGTGTATGCCTATCTTTTGTTTAACAATTAATAAAAAAAATATAAAAAAATTATGTTTTTAAAAGCATTGTGTTTTGCGTGTAAATAATGTATTTGGTAAATTTGTTTGTAATTTCGCGAGAATTAGGGGTTATTCTTGTACATGTAATATGTTATAAATGAGCATAGTATTAAGAAACTTTGGGGTTGGAAATAAGTAGGCGTTGTACAGTTGTTTATATTTCAATTTGCGGCGCGGGTTACGGGGTATGGGCCTTAGGAATGTTGGCTAGATCTTTTTTTCGGCTGGCAGTTTTTAATTCAGTGAGGTTGTTTTTAAATCGGAAGGGGGATTGGTTTCGATCGTTTTAAAGAGAATTGGGGAATTTCTAGGGTGAGTCCGGCCTGTGGTTAGCAAAACACGTATTTCCCTGAGGATACTGATCAGGTTTTAGTTCCTATCTTGTATATTTATTGTATTATATTAGGGGTTGAATGCTTTTTTTTTTTTGTTTTAGTATTGTGGAATTTTTCAGTCCAAATAGTTGTTTTTTTTTTTTCGTTTTTAAAAGCTGGCATTTTTTTTTATGCTTAGTTTTATTAGGGCATCGGGGGGGCACGTTGGGCCCCCCGGTCCTTTTTAAAACTAGTACAGTTGTTGCTAGTTTTGGGAAATATTTGTTCTGGGATTAGGATTTATGTGACAAGGGGGACCCCTTTGGGTTGGGCGATATCTTTTGTATTATTTCGGTTGTAAAATTTGGATTTAAAATCGTATGAGTCCAAATAGGCGCAATTTTTGGGGTTTATCAAAGGGCATCCTGCCTGCCGCACGGCTGGCCGGGCGGGCTTCCCCCGGTTGCCAGGCGGAGTCTGAATGCGACTTGTCGATGGGTTTTTCGTTGCGATAATCTGTGCTTTTTCGAACAACAACACGAGAATCTTTTGGGCTTTTTTAGTTTCCGGTGGAAGGGAAATGTATTAGTTAAATGTTACGTACGGGGGAAATACTTTTTAATTTTCCCTTTGGGTAGGGAAATTGTTGTGAAAAAAATTGTAAACGCGCTAGGTTGTGTGCTATGTATTAGTATTTTTTTTTTTTAGAACTCATACGGAGGTCCGCTTTGATGGGTTTCTTGGTGTACATAAATTTTATGTATTTCTGTTTACGGTTCGTAGCGTGGGGACGACGGTGAACGCTTATCTGACATAGTCGACATGATGGTCTAGATAGGGTGTGCTTTGTTATTTTTTTAAAGAAACATAATTGGGAAAATTTGAAAGACGGGCCTTGTTCAGTTTAAGTGGTTCAGCGGGGGGCTTGTGTTAGGCTGCGTTCAGAGGATGGAATGAGCTGGTCAGGAATAATTGTGTTTTATTCTTTATGGGTGCCCGGGGGGCCCGGAGCAATGAGGATCATTGTACGTTTAATAGAATTGCTATGTGGATTTTAAATTTTTACCGTGGTAATAAAATGGGTTTTTGAAGGGGGGATTTTGTACATATATCTGGGCCTTAATTAATGTAGCTTGCCACCCGTGTTTTGGCTACATCTATGTTTCTGTTATGCTAGTGCATAAAAATGTTTGTTGTTTGGTAACAATCGAAAAAATTATATTCTAGGTGAATATAAAAGGGTTTTTTTTATCTGGGATCCATAAGAGGTTGGTACAAATCCTATATAATAGTGGTCTTGGTTTCATTCTCTTAACAGGGATTTCGTTTTAGATGTTGTTTGTGCTTGGTTGTTTTTTTATTTTACCTGGGCAGTGTTTCTAGGTAAAATGTATATTTGGGTTGGGGGGATTTTACTGGGACGATACTGATGTCTAGGGGCGTAAGTCCAACTTAATGGCCCCTGGGGTTTTAAATTTTTGGTGATTCAACTTAAACTTAGGTTTTTATCATACGTAGTTTCGGTAACACACGTGTGGGGTTGGTGACCCCGGGGCTTTTTGTCCACTAAACACCGGGGTCGGGTACTGCCTGTGTGCTGACTCGGGGTTTTGTTTCGGGACCCGGGGGTGTGGCTGTAGGCGTGGGGATTGACACTCTGGGGGTCGCTACCCCTGGGTTTTTTTGGGATGGCACGGGGTGGTTTCTTCGTGGTGTTTAGTGATAGGGGGGGCCCGTGGTTGTTTTACGTATAGGTTTTTTTTCCTTTAATATAGGTTCGGCCCTTTACTCACAAGAGTACTCATTGGAAAATTTGGTTTTTGCGACCCGGGTAGTACCTTAGGTAATTTTTTGGTTAAGAGGGGGACACCCTTTTTCTGTTGTCTTTTACATCATAGGTCGAGTTGCTAGGGGGTGGGTTGAATAGGAGTACAATGTGAACGGGGTATTAGTAACAAGATGATACATAGATACTTTTTGGTGAGCGGGGAAATTTGGGTTTTTAAAATTCCATATTCGGTTTGATTGTTTTAAATTGGGGGGTCTTGTTTCAAAGTTTAATTTTTGGAATATTTTAAATTTTCTAGCTTTCTTTGGGGCTGCTATCATTTTGGTTTTAAATTTTTTTTTGTTGGTTTTTAAAACGACGCGGGTCATTGGTTTTTCCCTGTTCGTTTTCAAAATTGCTGTGTGTGTAGGGTTTTTTTTTCGATTTTGAAAATTATTTCTGGGCATTTTTATTCTTCGATTCAATTTTGCAATCATAAAAACTTGTTTAATCGTTTCGTTTCATGGTAATATTGAAAAGTCGTCTTGCTGAGCTACTAGGAGTTTTTGGGCTATAATAGCTTAGGATTTGAAAATTTAAATTTTGCTTTAATATGCCTGTGTACTTCTTTTCCCCTTTCGATTTATTTTTCTGTTGGGGTATGTCCTCATGTTTCATAGTTCGTTTTTTTTCAATTTTCATGTACGAATTTTTGTTCGGGGGTTCGGTCATGTGCTTTTTGTAGACTGAAGAGACTGCTTTGTTTTAATTTGAGAAAGGCGTGTTGGTCGGGTTTTTTGGTCATTGTTGGGCGGCGGGGGGCCGGGGAAAAAATTGGAGGCTTATGCGTATGGCCGTGCGCGGGTAATGCGTTCGGGGGCGGGGGGCCCCGCGGTGCTGCGGGCTGAGAACCTTTCGGTCCGCGGGGCGCATGGGAGGCAGAGGAATGCGCGGGGGTGCGAAGCAAGGTGGGGGGCCTGGGGCTCTTTTTAGAGTTTGAAGTTTGGTGTGTTTGGCCCGGGGGGGGGCTATGGTGCCTGGGTGGTGCTGGCCAGGCACCGAGGTGTATTTTGGGGGGCCAGGCCGGCAGTACTTGGAGATTTTGGGGTGCATCCCGAGGATGACTGGGGGCTGGGTGATCCGGGGGGTTTTACCTTGGTTGGAGGCCCGGTCGCTTTATAGTTATGGGGGGAGGGGTAGGGTTGGGATTCACGCATGTGCGGGTACGCTCGTTGGGGGGTTTTTGGGTGTTACAATGAAATTTTTTTAAAAGAAAAGTGAAAAAAGAAGTAAAAAATTTAAAAAAATAGGTAAGTGGAAAAGTTTTTGGGGGATGGGATAAAAAAGCGCTTCCGTTGCGGATTGAGGGTCTGTTCCGAAGGTTTTTTTTACTGTTTAATGGAATCATTTTTGTTTTATACTTTCCCGTATTTTAGTCGGTGTTCCTGTTTTTACTTCGGTTTTTGGGTTTTTTGCAATGTCAGGAGGATGGGGTTCGAGTCCTGGGGTGGTAATTACCTGGATGTTGGGGGGTATATCAATTCTATGGATGTGTTACATGGACTGTAAATTTTGTTTTAGAAAAGGGGGGTTGTTTTTTTTTTAATTTTTTGATTGTTTTAAAAGCCAATAAAGTTTTAAATTTTTTTAAGAAATTTTTTTGCTATTAATTTTAGAGTCAGTATGAATTTTCTTCAAGCAGTGCACAGTTGAGTTATGGTAATTTAATTGATAATATTTTTTTTCATTATGTTTGCTTTTTTGCTGAAGGTCAAAATTTAAAAGGGTTTTGCATTTATTAATGTTGGGATTCAGGCTTGTTTTTTGGCTATTATTTTTATTGTTCTTTTTGCAATTAAATTTGTAATTGGTTCTTTCATAGTAAGATAATTTATAAGTTTTAAAAAATTTTGGAAACTCGTTTATTTTGTTTTCTCACTGTGTGCTCAGCTTTTCTCGGGCAGAAAGCAACATCAGCTATGGGGTTTTTTATTTTATGGTCCCCGATAGACTATTATGTGTCAGTTTCTGCTGTTGTTTGTTTTCTGTTTAAAGTTCATTTGCGAGTCCAAAATTATTGGGAAAACAAGACGGTACCTGGGCCCTTTTTATCTGGAGAGCACCCTGGAGTGTGAGGGGTTTTTTCATCCTCCTGTCGAGGGCGCACTGGATCCGGAATGATATTTTTTTTTTGAAATTAACCAGGGGTTTCAAATATTATTTTGGGTTTTTTTTAGACGTAACTTAAATGCTGCTTATTGTTTTTGAGTTTTTGATTTTACACACAGGTATCATCTGTTCGTTTTTTTTTGTTTTTTCGGGGTTTGTTTTTTTTGTTGCCTGTGCTAGACTAAACTAGGTGTTTCAGCTAAACTGGTTTCGGTTTTTTAGCGTTTTTTAGGAAGTTTCTGTCTGGTCGAGTCACGCTCAATTTAAAACTGGTGTATGGCCATACAGGGAAATCTGTGCATTTTTTTTTACTGTTGACGTGCGGGGTTTTTTTTTTTTTTAGGGAGGGGGTTTTTTTTTTTCCCTTGGTTTTTTTTTGCGGTAGGGGTTTCCCGAGAGACTTTTTTGGGGGATGACGTATGGATTATCTGGGAAAAGATGGCATCGGGGCATTGGAAGAGAATACCTGAAGATTGCTGGAGAAATTGGAGAAAGCCGTGTGTACTAAATGGCAGGTGATCGGAGTAAGAGCGTCAAGCAATCGGTTCTGAAAACGCTGGAGGCGAGGTCAGCATGGCATGGAGGTATACATGGTTCATCGTTGTCGACGTTGTTTTTGGCGTGAAGTTTTCCACGGAAACACGAGGACAGTGTTTCTTCTACAGGGGAGCGGGTTTGTCATATATTGTGGATAGTTTATCCGAATATCTGGAGTTCTATTCGGTTAAGACACATCAAGTTGCAGCAAGAGGTGTTTATTAGTTGGGAATGATAACTTTGACATTACCTAATGGTTTGACGTCATGTGCGATGTTGACCTAGTTAGTCAGCACAATGTGTGTTGTGAAGTAACCAAACTGACCCGAATAACGAGGTGTGTGTTTACTGGAAAAAGGACTGACGGATGGTTTTCAACAAGCTAGTTAGTATAACAATCTTGGATTTTCGATGGAATAGGTTATGCTGAGTTGAATGTTTATTTGGCGAAATTATGTGAAACTACGTGCGCTTTGAGGATCCGAGAGGGGGAGAAAAGGCGCGGATTGGCCGATTGAGACACGTGGTTTGGTTGGCGGGGAGGGGGACGAGCTCTCCCGTGGACGAGGAAGGTCGCCAGCCGGGGAGTCCAGTGGAGATCACACTTGAGCAAGGACGTACTAAGAGTGACGGGTCCGAGTAGGTTTGGAAGCTGGTACTTAGCCGTGGGGGGATAAGTCTATGCGGTGAAGACTCAAGACCTACATGGAAGAAGCGTTCGAGTAGCTGTCAAGAGGGAAGAGTTCGACTACAGGCCACTCCGGAGGGTCCAGCGTCCACAGAGGGAGAGCGGTCCAACCAAAGGGGCAGTCCGTTGTAGAGTCGTCCTACCACAGTCCTGAGGGTATAAAGTAAGTCATGTGTTCACATCTAAAGAGTAACTAAGAGAGTAATTGTGGGAACCCAAACACGTCAATCAGGCAACGCATGTTGACATGGTGTGGCGCCTTGGTTGTATAATTATGATAGTGCATTTATATACAAGGTATAAAATGGGTTTCGATGGGTTCTCTGACGTGTGTTAGAGTGGGTTTCAACTTGACATGGTAGGGGTTTTCAACGAAGTGGGTTGACCTTAAACATAATTAGTTATGTTTTATGAGCTATATTGACAGCGATAGGATAGAAGGGATTACTTTATCGGAGAAGAGAGGAATTCCGCTCCGCTTTTTACGCCGAGGGCTTATCACAAGGAGGAGGATGATGCCGAGGATCGTAGGCTTAAGTATTACTGTCGTTTGTTAAATCAGAGAGTCCAGCAGAAAGGTGAAGGGGAGTAGGCTATGTTTTGGCTAGATGAGGCTGTGTGATGAGGTTGATAGGAGGATGCAGCATGAGAAAAGGACTGGTTGGTGCTTAGAGGGTATGTTGCCTGATTGAAAGTGCACTTGATCAATAAAAATTTTAGAACTGCGGAGGAATTGTTGGAGGCAGCGCGGGGTCCTTGAGCAGGATCTGCTACAAGGAGAAGGAGGCGAGGGTGGCAATGTGGTTGCTCCTGTTCAGGTAGTATGCCTGCGGACGGGGGGAAAGGGGGGATGGCGTGTTTTCAGCCATAAAAGGATTAGCGGACATGGTAAAGTCTATGTCAAGGGAGGTTCAGTCCCTTAGAAGTGAAATAGTGGGCAAAGTACAGCACAGCGGGGGTGTGGTGCAGCAAAATTTTGTTTCGGGCCAACAGGGCGGAGATCTGAGTCAGCAGAGTGGTTGGAAAAATAAACAACAATTTGTACCCGATGGGGGTTGTTATCAACGCCAGAATCAGCGTTTTGATCGGCGTAATTGGGATAATCAGGTCACTTGTTTTTATTGTAGAGAGTTGGGTCATTTTAAGAGAGACTGTGTCAAACTGAAATCTCTTGAGGCTAATCGGAAAGTACCTGTGGTTGTTTCGTGGGAACAAGGGTCATCTTCTGTGTCGTTAACACCTAGCGTGCCCCCCACGCTACCATCTTCTGTGCTGTTTACACCGTTGAAGCGCTCTGGTCGTGGAAAGTAGTAGCACTGAGGTGCCAAAGAAAAAAATGAGAAAATGAATTGCAAAAATGAGGTATTTTCTAAGGTATTGCTTCCTGAGGTTAAGGGTAGTGACGTTTCGGTGACAACTAATAGCAATGACGAGGTAATTTCTGAGGTTTTGAGTTTTGAGATTGAGGGTGGATGTTTTATTGTATCTACTACTCACAAGAATATTGGAGATGCCGTGGGGGTGTCACTTCTAGGTGAAGAGGGTAGTGAAGCCGCTCACGAGGATATTGGAGATGCCGTGGGGGTGTCACTTCTAGGTGAAGAGGGTGGTGAGGCCTCTCATGAGGAAGTAGTGGATGCCTTGGGGTGTCACTGCTAGGTGAAGAGGGTGGTGAAGCCGCTCATGAGGAAGTAGGGGATGCCTTCGGGGTGTCACTGCTAGGTGGGGAGTGTAGTACTTCGCTGTCTACTGTTCATGAGTACGTAGAAGATGAAGTAGTGGTGTCGCTTTGTGGTGACGAGGGCAGAAGTACAACAGTGCCTACGTCTTGTGAGGATAGGAAGGAACCAGATGTGGTTCTTTGCCCTATTGTGGAGAGCGGTAGGACATCCTTGTCCTACGCAGCATTGGTTAAGGGGAGCGCCAAAGGGTGTCATACCCTAGTATGGAAAGTGGTGCACTGACGTACCATTATCTCTTAAGTTCAAAAGGAGTGGTAGCATTGCTCTACAATTAGCTATTGGGTTCAAATGGGGTGGAAATGTTGTCTCATTTGCACTTGGCTTTAAGGGTGGAGGAACCAAGGGTGGTGTCACAGTCCTATGTGTAGGTGCATAGTTATGCCATGGCTTAATTCATTTGTAATTAATAGTTGTAATTAATAATGTAATTCATTTATGTTTTATATCATTGAAATTGATTATTATTATTATTATATATATATTTTTTTTTGTTAAATCAATCAGAACTGCAGTAAATGTATTCTAGTTATTTGTTTCAAGAAATTTTGCTTGATTGTGTATTGTAAATTCATTGTTGTGGTCTGTGGGTTGAGATTATAATAAAATGTTTTCTGTTTCAAATTTAATATAAATGGATAGTTATTTTAATAAATAATTCAATATGTTTCGGAATAATGTTGTCATTGTAATGTAATTTAAATTTAAATTTATAATTAATATTTGTTGAATATTTTCTGGATAGAGCTTTCATATTATTATTTGTTTACATAATTCAATTCAGTTACAGATTGTCGCCTTTGCATTTTATTATCGATTATGTAAATGGTAAATGTGTTACTGTAGCCACTAAGTCGTCAGTTTTTAAATACTACTGAAGTTCAAGGTTGCTATGATGGCATTTCTCAATGTCAGTCCAGTGTGTATACATTCGTCAGCAGTTTTACACTTGGGCTTTGTTTACTATTGATGACACGTGGTGACTGTATTATGTACATTGTCTGTCGAGATTTTGTTTATGTTTTAGTGATCTGGCTTCATTTTATTGTGCGGGTCCAGTGAGATGGGACATTGCGAGCCATTACGTATGCAGTACCTGCCTGCAGTATACATCGGCGGGCTTCCAGGAGCTGTCTGGATAAGCTTACGTCAAATTGTCGGAGGAAGCACATAAATGTTAAAGGAGTTAGGTTTAAGGAACTTTACCAGGGGTTCCGAATGAATTTATTCAGGGAATTTTGAGACAGTAATTCTTAAATATTATGTCGTTTTTTTGATTTTATGCACAAGCAATGATATTTTTATGTTTGTTTTATGACTTAATTTTTATTAAGATTGCTTGTGTTAGATTAAATATAGGATTTTCAGATCAATTTATTTAATCCTAATTCGCAGGAATTAAGGTTGTTTAGGATGAATTACTGTCATTCGAGTCAAACTTTTTATATTAGGTTCCTGGCTTGTACTACCTGGAAGGTGAGTTTTTGCATTTTGGTCTCGTTTGAGCGTGAGATTCGTTTTATTTCAATTTGCTTGTTTTTTAGTTTTATTTAGTAGTTGTATACAAGTAGTATTCAGTTAGGATTCTGGTTTGGTTTTGGTCTATTATGTAAGAGGGTGGATGGTGTATCGCGTCTTCTTGATGAGGTGGAAGATTGCAAGTTTGAGGAGGACATCAAGATTTCAAGGTAGTGAAGAAACATCAGAGAGAATAAGAGAGCATCTGAAAGAAACAGGTTGATTATATATGAACGGTACTGATATACGGAGGAAACTCTTAATCCAGATGGCAGTCGATCTTCCTGTATTAGTGATGCACATGAAGACATCTTGAACAAGATTCGGGACGAATCTTCTATGGAGGCGTGACATGTCATGTTTGGGGTAGTTTCTACCCTTGTTACTGGTATAATTTCATTGATTATTGCTTGTGACAAGACAGTGATTGCATTACGATGTCACAAGTATAAGGAGGTCATGCTTGTTGCTGCAATGACCATTGCGCGCGTGTATGGCGTACGTGTGTTGCTGACAGATGGATTATTTGTCACTTTATTGTTATTTGTGGCAATACCAGGTGTATTTGAATTGCTGGTCTAAGCATTGTGACATGAGCTAATAGACTCGCACGGGCTCTGTCTCGGGGAACTTAGTGGCGACATAGTGCTGACTTTGCATTTCGACACTGCAATTACTGCTAATTAATTTTGGACTTTGAATCAACTCGGTGACTGAGGAGGCGTAAGCCCAGTTGAGTCGGGGAGTTACAATCTGACCAGCGAACGAACAAGTCGTCTTCGAGAGCAAGTACAATGGTGTTCTGACAAGGAATTGTTGACAAGAAGAGTAATTAGTTAGCAGTGCATTGGAAACACCGAGTATCGAATGGATTAGCCGATCAAGAGGCAAGAAGTCAGAAGAAGGTAAACATCTGCACTCCCACGTCCGAGACTGAGTCACGGCTGATCCAGGACCAAACCAGAGAGGGGGGACTTAAAGTAAGACATGGTTTCATTACTATAGGTCAAGTCACTCACTACATGGGGGTTCGAACTCACGTTCAATCAGGTGAAATGCATAAGCTTAACCAAAGGCTAATTAGGTGATTGTGGTTAAATACAAGTGCTCCTTCTTTTTGTTGAGATTGTGTTTTTGTTTGTGATGATCTTCTCTATACATGTCCTAGAACACCACCTCATTAAATACCTATCGATTTCGGTCACTGTTGGGAAGATTCGTCTGTGTAACAAACAACAGCTACGTTCCCCCAAAACAATAGTTACTTTGGTAAATAACATCTATACCAAGGGCTAATCAACCTCTCAACTTGACAACAGGCTTAACCCTCGGTCAGAATAGGAATGTGGTGTTTATTTAATACAGTGCCCCTTCTTTGAATTGAAAGCTGTAGTTATGTACTGTTCTTTACCCCGCATCCTCTAGAATCCTCATCAACCCAAGGTCCCGGTCGATCCTATGAGTTCAGGACCTAGGTGGAGTTATGTCCTAGCAGGGAAGGACGCTACGTCCCTAGAGCAGCCTCTCCAGTAGGAGTAACGCCACAGCCAAAGGGCCTAGGTCCCTCATAGTGTGACAATATTGAATTTGGTTCATTGCGAGAACTCTTTGGCCAAGCAATTTTTTTTATGATTTTGAGTTTAAAATTTTTACTTTTTTACCACAAAAATGGTTGGCTTGGTGCTCGTCAACAGGCGAAATGATCTTACTTCTTTTCAATGCGAAATTAGGGAGAAAGAATGAAATGCTTGGCTCAACTTCAACTTCTATATCTCACAGCATTCACAGCCGAAGACATTTGAAGGAGAGCTTGGCTGCCGTTTTTTTTTTTTTTTTTTTTTTACAAATTTTTGTATTTGTGGGGGATATAATAAAGGGCTCTCACCAAATATCTCCCTCATTAAACAAAATATTGAAATTGTTGGGATACAATCATAATGAACATAGATTCATAGAATAGTAATCCTGAGTGGATGGCAGTCCTAGCAGATGCATTTCTCTTCCAGCTGGTATTACAATCATCCTTCATTTGAGGGTTTCAGACCCGGTATTGTATGTGTTAGTAAGAATACATGCTCGTGCATTGCATAAGCTAAGCTAAGCTTGCGTCGTCGGGGACCTTGCCCCTTTCCCTTGACGACCTCCCCGACGACGACGACGACGACAATGACACCACAAACGATGACATAGACAATCACGACCGCGACGTGAGAAACCCCCATTGCCTCCCCTTTCCCATGGCTGGTTCTGACCAGCATGGGCCCCTCCTCCCCATAACGGTTGACGCGTCCTTAATCCAAATAAACCAAATGCATTTCAGGGTTACAATTAGGGTTACATTATAACAATCCACAATTGTTTTAATGACAGGACGTCCATCAAGCAAGTCCCGGGTTCAATCCCCGATAGTTACATTTTGTTATTATCTGTATTGTACTTAAAAAATGAATACAACACCCGAACTATTTTTCTTTGTGTAAGTAAAATTGAAGTCTTCGCTTCGCTCACCCAATTAAATGTGGGTGGGTGATCTTGTAAAGGACTGGCAGATTGCAATTAAATGAACTTATGAGAATTCCGAGGCAGGTACTTGCGGTTGGACTTAGTTGCATATTTGTTTTTGTTCTGCTCAAAAGCGGTGAATTCATCTTGAAAATTATTCATAATTTACTGTTTTTAGCGTTGACATTTCGTCGTTACCGTTAATGCCTGTCTCTGATTATAATTAGTCATATTTTTTCATTAGTGGGTTAATACCGCTTTTGATCGGTATTCTTGTGCATTACAAGCTGCAGAAACACATTCTCTATTTAATTACTAATCTGCACTCTAAAAGTAAGTTAATATTTGTTCTAATATTCGGTATACACTTCATATGTACAACTTCTGAAACAAGTGCCACGCAGACACACACGTCGCAGTAATCAATGTCCAAGAGATCCACATCATTTTATTTTATTGGGATTACTTTTTCCCACGTTTTACATGAATTATTACAACGGATGTACAAAGCGTAACGAATGTCGTTCTAAATAAGATAAGGAAGTGATAAAATATTGTATTCTCCTTTTGCAGAAATCGCATTGACATGATTGTTATCTGACCGTAGGTATCTGACCCTGGGTACAGATTTTCAAATTTTTATAAGAATGTTTCTTTTATTTGCTGTCTGCCAATTGGAAAATTAAATTCGAATAACCTCGAAATTGTTTTAAAGCAATTCTATTGGTGAAACATGTTCTAATAAAAAAGTGTTTTTGCTTTATTCTTTATCGAATACCTATAAAATTGAGTTCATTGTGAAAAAGTCTACTCTTACTATTATATTTATAGTCGTTGTTAGAGGTTGTTTCGACATAACAACGTGTTTAAATCATTTAATTTTTGGTAAGGCGTCAAAAGAAGTATTTATCATAATGAAGTTCCTTTGGATTTCAATGTACATCCTCATCGCATTGGTAAGATAGTATATGAAAAAGTTTTATTTGTTATCAAAATGGTTTTAGCTATAACTTTGCTTCCACACTATCTACCTGAAAATCTACCAGGGGTCGTTGCCGTCCACTGGCAGAGCGCATCTTGAGTTAGGTGTCCTGTATAATAATTATATATAACCCTCTCAGTCTCGAATTAAATTGCTGTTAATTAGGTCATTTTCAGCCAAAAATTCATATTGAAAAAAAATCTGAGTATTTTGATATTTTTCAATACGTTAAAATTTGGCCCAAATTCCTTAAAAATCGTCCAAAAAAATACTAAAAAATATCAAAATACTCGGATTGTTTTTAAAACCTAATTAACACCAATTAAATTCGTGAATGTAGGGTTAAAGTCAAACTTTTCTTTACTAAATTGTTTTCAAGATTTGAACAGAAGAGTGGAGATTAGCGTTCGGTGGTTTCTTCCGCGAACGTTTGATTTGCTATTCCTGATTTTTGGCAAACCTCATAATCGTCTAAGTGGGATCGTCTAGTAAATCTTTTATTCGTTTCGTTTTATTTTTTATGTTTTATTTTCTTTCTTCTTTTTTCCTTTCTTTTTCTTCCATTTTTCCATTTGATTAATTAATTTCACCTGAAATCTAATTTAAATTTGTTACCAAAATTATTGTACTTACACATTGTTGTTGTATCAAGGTGCCCGTTAGGGCGCCGCAGCCAAGCCGTGGCGCGCTACACACTCAGGCACCTTATACAGCTAGCAGAGTTGGGGTGATTTCGAGGTGTTACCCAGCAGTCATGAAACGTGATGTGAACTTGAAAACTTTTAAAATCGAGGGTATATAGGTACCTGACAACACATGCCAAATTTGGTTGGGGTACGAGCATTCTTTCTTGGTGAAAAAATGTCTTGAAACAAGCTCAAAATCACTTAAAGGATGTTAGCTACTGCTACTACTGCTACTGCTTCTGCTACTACTACGGTCTAATTCGTCAGTTTCAATCGGCCAGCGATTCTGCCCAAACGGGTGGGGTTACAACGTTCATATTTTACATGTACATTAAAGTTATAGTGATATAGGGTCTTTTGAAAAAAAAGTTGAAAAAGTTTGCTGGATGGCTTCCAAATATAGGTTCTAATATAAGCCTTTTACAAGAATATAATCAACAAGTAACTATAGTTACTTAACAATGATCACCTACATTGTTTACAAACAACAAGTCTTTGGACCACTAGGATATTTTTAATTCTATTGCTAATAGGTAATAACATATAAATTAAATCTACTTGATAAAATTATTGTATTTTAACAAATAATTTTGTAATGGAACTTGAAAAGTAATGAGATCCACCAAATAACAAAAAACTTGTAAAATACAGCCAAACCTTACACAATCAAAATCAATGAGAACTAAAAGAAAAGCCAAGCTTATGTACCCGCTACATTTTCTAAATCTTGATACATAAATTCACTTTGCCCTGTGACTGTATACTTGCAAAGCTTGGCAAAATAAATTTGCACAAATTTTTACATTTAAAACAATAGTTGCAAACCAAATTTTGCCAAGGTTTGCAAGGATACAGTCACAGGGCAAAGTGAATTTATGTATTAAGATTGCGAAAATGAAGGAGGGTATATAAGCTTGACATTTCTTTTAGATCTCATTGCATTTGATTGTGTAAGGTTTGGCTGTTTTTTTTATTTTTTATTTGTGGTATTACTATTTCAAACTTTACTTAACTATAGTTCATTATTGTGTCCATTTTATGTAGTTAGTTTTATATTGTTGTCCTTCTTTGTAAGTACGTTTTAACTGAATAGAATATACGTTAAATAAATCAATAATTTAAAAAAATGAAAAAAAAAATTGTCTTCCACCAAGTTAATTTGAGATGATAACTCCTTGGTGAAAATTGTAAGTAAATGCGAAGAGAGTGCCCATTTTAACAATATAAGACTTATAATGACTCCCTGTTATTAATGACAGACTGGCAAACATGCATTATAACATATTTTGCTGCTAGGCCACACATCATTGTTTTATTTAAAATTTGAAACTGATCAGCTTTTGGGTATGTATTCATTAGGAATGAAAAGTGTACTCAGTTTGGAATAAAAACGACGTACATTAATTTTTTGTGAATTTGAATATAAATATTACTTTCAATTTGTTGATTTGCCCGAATAGTATCGTCTGAGTTAATACTGTTAAATTCCTGAATTTGCGTAAGTACCTCTTCATGTCAAATTTATTGAATGGTTTAACGTTTCTATTAATAAATTTTATATTAATTTTATTTAAAAATACCATGAGCAAAAAGCCTCTCAACACAAGTTTTGTTGATGTTATCGATAATAATAGTATTATGTTAATTGAAATATAATAAAAATGAACGTTCAAATTGGGTTAATGACGTCGAAACACGGATAGCAAATCAAACATATGAGACAACATCTATGATAAGCAAATAAATATTAATTTGCAGTAATTGCTTCACTTTACACTGTATTTTTTTTCGCATTACACACAATGTGTGGGCTGAAAAAATTAACAGAAACTTTTCCAATAACGATAATAATTTGTCGTTTATTATTATATTTCATATGAAAACACCATGCGAACATTTCCACTATATACTCCGATTATATAAGATAAACTCGCAATTAATATCCCTCATAAATTATTGAGACGAGTGTTGTCCATATGGAACATTTAATTGGTATCAATCGATCAATGCCACCTTATTTATAAGGAAATCATTGGACAAATACTCAGTCATGGATTGCCGACCATACACCATCTCGTGCGAACGTTGAGCTGCAGCGAACGGTTACCTTAAATGCTCTTTTGGATTTAAGGAAATATACAAAAAGTTGTCAAACACGAGTCTTCAATGAAATTTCTTTATTATTTACAAAACTAATTGGAAAGAATTAGTTTATGATTCAAACGATAATTTGCTGTTGAGTTGATCATTATTATTTATTTATTATTAGTTTTATATTTTATTTATTCACAGTTTGTACATAATGTTATAAATATTGCATTTTAAAAAAAAGGGCAATTTTAGTTATTCAATCAATGTTTTGCGTGCTTAAAAAGTGATTACTAGTTGATCTCATGGAAAAGAGTTTCCATTTGATTGGTATAGATTTGTAGCAGATATCTATTTTTTCTCGCATAAACTGTATCTGCTCTTTAGATTTCAGATGAAACTACCCATGCTTCACACAATGGGTTTGTTGGTTGAAAAGGGGAAATAAAAAAAAAGCCTCGAAA
>JAMZAV010008138.1:0-30691 GCA_024449915.1 Sweltsa coloradensis | reverse complement strand
AACAAAAAGGGCCCCCCCCTTTCGGTTTTTAGAAAAACTTGCATATTGTCCTTGATGATCTAACCGCCCCGATAGCCTTTCCCCCTGTGGGTACCTTGTTGTGATGGACATCCTTGCCCTTCTTGTATGAAAGGGTGTTGATCTCCTTGCTAACTCCATTGTTGGCTGGAGCTCTCATTGTCGTCATGTTGTTTTTGTTCTGCCTCCGCTGCTACAGCCATTTGTAGGGCTTTTTCAAATGTTAGATCACTCATTTCCAATAGCCTACGTTGTAAGGCTTCGTTGTAAATGCCTACAACTTACTGATCTCGTAGTCTAGTGTTCAAATCTGCTGTAAAGTTACAGTTTTCTGTTAGTTTTCTGAGTTCTGACACATACTGCGCGATTGTTTCCCCTCTCTTCTGGGTTCTGCGATGGAAGTTAAATCTCATCACTATTTCGGAGGGTTTTGGGTGAAGATGGTTCTTTATTGCCGTCGATAATAGTGCCAATGTCAATTCGTTAGGCCTTCTAGGCGCCACGACCGACCTGATTAGTGTATAGGCGCGTTGTCCTACAACACTCAGAAGCACTGCCAGCTTCCTGGACTCTTCTTCAATGTTGTTGGCAATGTAGTAGAATTCCACCCTCTCCATATATTCCTCCCAGTTGTCGATTTCTGGGTTGAATTCGTCGATTTTCCCGACGGACGCCATGCTTAGCGCGTTTTTGCCTAGCCTAGGCCTACTGTTTGCGTTGGCCTAGGGCCTTCAGATTTCCGAGATGGTACTAACTTTGCATTTCCCGTTCGTCGCCAGTGTTATGTATATGTTATGAGGGCGCCATATGAATCATCACTCGATATTTAGATATAAGATTAACTGAACTTTATTAGAAATAGATACAATTACAATCACTAGGATGCTAGGCTACATGACATCGCTCCTTGCAAGTCAAGACGGGGAAAACAGCAACTACTAACCCACCGCCCCTCAGATCCCACGACACAGAGCTCCACTACACTGCAGTGCTCTAGGCGGGTAGTTCAAATGTTCATACATCACAATAACCTTACATATTTCATACATTCGACCTTCCACAAACTGCGCATGCAGCTTATCTGTGGAACTATGTTTATTAAAGATAAGGATTTATTCACTTCTGAACACTGAACCTAATATAATGAAATTTGAATTATTGAAATTACCGACTGTGAGTCTAAACAAGAAAATTGATAAATACCTGAAAAACATAAAATATAAAAATCACATAACCACAATTTCCTCACTCAACTATAATATTGTTTTGAAGCAAATATGTCTTTAATTTAATTTTTATATCTCTAAATATATCTAATTCTTTAATTTCTAGAAGAATCTTATTAAAATATAAAGGTACAGAGTAGCTTAACGATCTCTTCCCATATTTATTGTTAGAGGGTGGTAACTGGTAAATTCCTGCACTTTTGGCTTGAGTTGAAGGCTTGTGGTCAATAAGAATTTTATATTTTTTGTCAAAGTAATGCTTTAATAACAGCTTATAAACAAAGATTTCCCTAACTGGCAAAACATCAAATAGTAAATACAAATCCGAGACACATCTCCCATCAACGATTTGTCTTTCATTCATCATTTTTATAATTTTATTTTGTAATGATATTAAATTTTTAAGTTGCGAGTAAGACGCATTACCCCAAGCCGATATACCGTACGATAAAACTGACTCAGCTAGAGCAATATATACCATTTTACGGTATTTAAATGATAAGATATCTGTTACGGCGTAAAGCTGATAAGCACAAGATCTTAGTCTATTGCATAGTTTCCCTATTTGAATATCCCAGCAATACCTCGATCTATTTCAAGACCTAAATAGGGATGGCTGTAACATGAAAAAATTTTTGTCTGGCATGAACATATAAACAAATCTTTGCCAGCGTTTCTGTGCAAACAATTAAAATCGTGAGCATTACCTCTATACTGGCATTCCGATCGGCGTTTAAAGGTGGGCAGATATGCACAATTCTAGTTTTTTTCCGCGTTGATAATGAGTCTCATGTCATGGTTCCATTTCAAGAGATTAAGAAAAACTGGCCTGCATAATAATAATTATAATAATAATATAATAATAATAATAATATAATAATATAATAATAAATAATAATAATAATAATAATAATTTTTGCTTGATGCTTTCACAGCCCGAAATATTAGAGAAATCAAATATTTTACGAGTCATTTCGCTGTGTTCGTTTTTAATTTAAAATTTTACCTGACGTTTTCAATACGTCTGTGCGTATCATCATCTGAGGCAACACTGAAAAATTTTTACATTTGAGATTGTTTTTGTTGAATTCTTTGCTTCTTCTTTGGCTCGGGATTGTCATTGTCCAAAGAACTAGAAACATCTTGACTTCCTTGATGCTGTTGCTGCTGCTGCTGCTGCTGTTGTTGTTGTGGCAGTGGTGGTGGTTGGTGGTGGTTGTTGTGTTGTTTGTTGTTGTTTGTCGTCTTGAGAGTATTTTCCCTATCATCGGACTTTATGTTTTGCTTAATTTAAAACCACCAATATCCCCATTAAAATTATTGGGGTGCTTGGCAATTTCAAACGATTCTCTTATGAGTCGAGGAAAAAGGTTTTCTTCTGTGCATAAAATTTTGGTATCTTCCAAAAAAAGGGTCTTGTGCGTGGGATCATAAGCATTTTCCACCAGTGTTTTGCTACTGCCGAAAGGTCCTCTCTGTAGTGGTTGCAGTGCGCTTTATGTTCTTTAATTCTAGTCCTAATTGTACGACAGGTTTGTCCATGTAGACCGAACCACACATTACAAAGGGGTTTTATAAACACCACTAGATTGAAAAGGAATTTTATCTTTTAACTGGCAAATACAATTTTTGAATTTTCTTCCACGGCTTGAATATTGTTTGAATTTTTTGTTTTCTGGAGGAGTCTACCAATTCTATCCGTTCTGAACTTTACGTAAGGTAATATGGCTTTCTTCTTTTTCTCTGTTCTATCTGCAAACTGAACATCCTGTAGTTTTGGTTTTTCTATTTAAAAGCTCGCATAATCATCGTGTTATTATACCATTGTTTAGTAACGCTTGTTTCAGAACGCATTTTTTTCCCATTCCAGACTGGTACTGTCGATAAACGTTTGGTTCTGGTAACTAGAGTATTTAATACTGAGTGCTTCTGTGGAGGATGATGATGCGACGTCTCATGAATGTACAAATTTGTATGAGTTGGTTAACGGGTAAACTGAGTGACCCACAGGATCACCACGAGTCACAAGAAAGTCCAAAAATGCCAAACGACCTTCCTTTTCAATTTCAATAGTAAACTGTATACTTGGATGTAAGCCATTTAGATCAATTAAAAAATCTCTAAAGCTTTTCTGCCATGAGACCACACTGCGAATATATCGTCCCACGTATCTCAACCACACTCTTGGTTTGAGAGTTGCTGCACTCAATGCCTTTGTTTTTAAAACCAAACTAAGAACAGATTCGCTACTGGTGGTGATAAGGGGCTACCCATTGGCATTTCCCCTTGTTTGTTGGTACAAATCACCATCAAAAGTAAAAAAAGTAAACCCAGAAGCAATGTTCGATCAGATCAGTAATGTGATTGCTAAGAGGTAATTTTTTTCTTAAAACTTCCATTGCATCTGGAACTGGGACATTAGTGAAAAGTGAAACCACATCAAAACTCACCAAAAAATCTTGTTCGTCTAACGCCAAGGTTTTAAGAAGTTCTACGAAATGTGCTGAATCTTTTACGTATGATTTCATCTCAGGCACCAGCGGTTGAATTTGTTTAGACAAGAATCGAGCTAACTCATGGGTTGGAGATCCTATTGCATTCACAATTTGTCTCAAAGGAATACTCTGCTTATGTACTTTAGGAAGTCCATAAATACGCGGAATTTTTGGATCATGTTGAGTAATGATCTTCTTAATGACCGGATCCAAGGGAGAACTTTTAATGAGTCTAGTTGTCAATAGAGTTATTCTGCTCAGAGGGCTACGTGTAAGTTTCTCATACACACTCTCCTGCAATACACAATTCATTTTCTGTTTATAATCTAGTAAATCCATGACCACAACTGCATTACCTTTATCCGCTCTCATAACACGTATGTTGTCATTAGCCCGAAGATTTTTGAGTGCCACGTGTTCACTACGAGTAAGATTATCCGCAGGAGGATTATAATAATAATAATAAATGGTTTTATTGTCATAGTATCTACATTTTGCGAGAAGCATTTTCAGATGTACAGACAAAATACAGAAATATATAGAGAACAGTAAAACTTATAGCTATAAATTATCATATAAATAAATAGACAAGAAATATGTTCATGAATTACACTTTCATAATCTTGAGTCTAAACTAAACTTAATTATACTATGTTCTCAACTAAATACTCATTTGTGGAGTAATAAGCTTTTGAGATAAGGACTATTTTACAGAGTTTTTAAAACGGTCTAATTAGCCTATGTTTTTTAGTTCAGTCGGTAGTTTATTAAACAATTTTATGTGTGTATAATCAGAGTTTATTTGGGTTAAAGATTTTGAAAAATAATTTATATGTATGTTGTTTTTTAGACGTGTGTCGTGGGTGTGGATATTGTTATTTCTTGGAAGGGTTTTATGTTTTTTTTTTTTACTTTTAGGATTGCCTGTAGAATGAACAAACTATAGAGTGTTAAAATATTTAATTTGATGAAGAGAGGTTTACAGTGTGATCTTCGAGACTTGTTTAGCATTGACCGGATTACCTTCTTTCGAATTATAAAAACTTTCTTGGTACTGGGAGAGCAACCCCAGAATTCAATTCCATACCTAATTGTGTGACTCAAAGTTAGAGTAATATACTAGTTTGGCTGTTGCAATGTTTGCTACAGACTTGATTGATTTGATTGCAAAGTAGCAAGAGTTAAGTTTTTTAATTAGCACTTTGATGTGTTCGTGCCACTTGAGTTTACTGTCTATTATGAGTCCCGGCCACAAAATTTGTTGATGCCCCTACTTTGATTGAGGTATTATTTGTACTATTGTATACTGTTTTTATTTCTACCCGTGAGTCTTTGTGAAATTCAACAATTATAGATTTGGTTTCATTTAATAGCAGTTCATTATCGTTGAACCATTCTGTGGCATTAGCAATTTTTATTTCAGATATTTGTTTTAGAGTTGATATGTCATTGGCTATGGCTATTATGTTTGCATCATCGGCAAACATTTCAGAGTCTAGTATATTTAAAGGAAAGTCGTTGATAAATATTAGAAAGAATGAAGGACCTTTTATTGAACCCTGAGGAACTCCAACAGAGATATTATTATTATCGGAGTGAAACTTGATTTCAGTCCCGAATTCATTAGTTTATAAGTGTATAAGCTGCTCTTCACATCCATATGCATTTTGTGTGCATCCTTTCTGTTCCCACGCTAAAATTTCATGTTCTGATAAAACTAGGAAAACGCTTAAGTCCCGCCGCGTTGTTGGATGAGCGTAATTGGTGCATTGAGCTGCCATGTGTTATGTGAATTTTCTGTTCTGTGAAAAAATCATTACTAAGTTGATGATTTTTTTTTAAATAATTTAAAATAAATAAAAATTAACCTATTTTTTATTTTTATTTTTTTAATTAATCGTAATTTTAAAAAAGAAAAAAAATCGTAAAATTTCGATTTCCATAAGAAATAATTATTCGATTGTGCTCAAATTTTACACGAATATATGAATTCATAAAATAAAGGTTCTGTGAAAAAATCATTACAATCGGATAAAGAATGTAGGTGTTATTTGTCAAAGACTTGTTTTAAAAAAGAAAAACCCCGTAAAATTGCGATTTTTATGAGAAATAATTATTTGATTGCGCTTAAATTTTCCACGAATATATAAATTCATAAAATAAAGGTTCTGTGAAAAAATCATTACAATCGGACAAAGCGTGTAGGTATTATAAATCGAAGAAATTTTTTAAAAATCGAAAAAAATCGTGAAATTGCGATTTTTATGGGAATTTTTTTTTCGATTGTGCTCAAAAACGTGGCAGTTCTAAGTTCAGAGATTTCGAAGGTCTCAATAAAATTTCATCGCAATCGGAGTATCGGTTTAGCCGGAATCGTGCTAACAAACAGACAAAAATACAAAAAAAAAAAAAAAAAGAAAAAAAAAAAACATTCCGGATTTTTTTCTCCAGTGTAGTGAAATGGAATCTTCGCTTCGCTCGCTACGCTCATCCAATAATGTTCTGTTAATTTCAAGGTAAAGATTGATGTTAGAATTTTATAAATGGTTGGCAAGCAAGTCATGGATCTATAATTTTTGGGGTCCGATCTGTCTCCTGTCTTGAATATCATATTGGTTATACCTTGAGTAAAGAATCCTGGAACAAGTGATGGGTCGTGAAGTACTTGGTTAAAGAAATCCTTTTTTAAAATGCACTGGCGTTAGTCTTTTCCACCAAAAGTTCTGTATTCCGTCTACTTCAGGAGCTTTCCAATTATGAGTTTTTTTAATTGCATATGTGATGTCGTCTATATTTACTACTATATCCGGCATTTCCTCAATTTCATCTGTTCTTTGTTCTATCTAAGGAAGCCATTCGGCCTCGCGGTTAAAATCTTTTGGTTCTGATTAAATGTTACTCCTATATTCCTCCAAGGCTTCTATAGTAGGAGGAGGAATATTGACGTTGTCAACCATAACAATGTTTCCAAGTTTCCGATAAAACAGTTTCTCATTATTCTTAAACAATTTGTTTTCTTCGTGTCTCCTGCTTCATTGCACACATTTTTTTAAACGTGCCGCTAGAGCTTTCAATCTTTGTTTCATGGTGTCCAAATAGTCTTCACATTTTAATCTGAAATCTTCTTCACACGGATATGTTCCAGCTTTCTCAAAAACACTGGTTAACTTGTTCCTCGGGGAAACCGATGTGTTATTTACTAGATATGCTGTTTAATGTCCAATATCCCCTCTTAGAACGTTGATTCTATGTTCTAACCTTCTTTTCCATTTTTCCTCCCTTTTTGATTTAGTCCTATTGTTTTCTGAATTTCTTGGTTGGATAAGGTGAAAGTTGAACTTCTCTGCTACAGTGACTGCTCCACAAAATACAGCAAGATGAATTTTCATAAAATCAGTTGGATCTAAATTACTAAAATATTCTTCCAATGTTATTCAGACTGTTAATGTAAATGCATATATTTTTATTTGTAAAAATCTTTGGTAAGTTTGGTCTCTCTTTGAAAGTAATGTGTTCAAATTTGCTAATGTTGTTCATAAATGCTATTCTTATATGTTCTGTATCGGTTCCATCATTATTTCTGCCCTCGTCGTCTCTTCCTATAGCCTGAACCTCATGCACCTGTGCAGGGGTCGTGCTACTGTCGTCAGATTCGAAATTATCTCGGCCTATATATTTCATACCCGACTTCTGGTCTTATTTGGTCGATTACATCTTGCCTGAGATATTGCTTTTTAAAAATTATATGAAGTCTATCTACAACATTTTGTTCTGTTATTTCTAGCTCTGAAAATTGTGTGGTATGCTCCCTGTATAATCGCTGTCTCCATCCAGGTAAAGGCTCGTCTTTACATTCATTCACCCTAAAGAAGGAGCGCATAACATTTTCGTTCATTTCATGTGACCATTTTGTTCTTTTTTACGTCTCCGTTCGTTTGTTTCTGGTAGAGACTACTGGAGCGCCGGTATTCTGAGTGGCCGTAGCCGTAGAATTATTATTATTATTATTATTATTTTTATTATTATTTTTATTATTATTATATTATTATTATTATTATTATTATTATTATTATTATTATTATTATTATTATTATTATTATTATTATTATTATTATTCTGAAGAGAAATTATAACATTGACGGGATGTTTCGTCGCGTCGTGGTGGTGAATAACTTACATTATTCTTGATTTCCCGACGTAGCGTCCTCACTGTGGAAGACATTTTCAAGGGATTGCTGGTCTTTCGTTTGTTTGCATCTGTTGCAAACGTTCACTTCTTCTTGGAACTGCCAGGATGGCGGTGGACGGCTCTAGTTGTTGTTGTTGTTGTTGTGTGGTGGTGGTTGAGGTGGTTGTGGAGGTGGTGGTAGTGGTGTAGGTTGGTCTTGTGGATGAAGATGCTGTTGATGCTGTTGTTGATCTGGTGGTAGTTCTTGGTTTGATCGCATTTTCTCTGCTGAGAGGTGATTAATTAAATTAATGGCAGGAATCCACGAATCACTAAGTTTGTAGCCACCTACATCTCCATTCATATTGTTAGGTGTTTACGAAATTTCAATTGACTCCCTTATGAGTCTAGGCCATAACGCAGCTTCTTGGCAAATTATTTTCGTTTCATCAAAAAGAATCTCATGCCTTGAGTCAGCCATATTGTCTATGGCATGCTTAGCAATTGCAGACAACTCGACGTGCACCTTGTTACAATGGTTTTTATGTTCTTTTACCCTTGTTGCCACTGTCCTTAAAGTCTGGCCTACATAGCTACAGCCACACTTGCAAGGGATTTTATAAACTCCACTTCCGGCTAGATGTACTGGGTCCTTTGGCGATCTCCACATGGTAGAAATTTTATTTATCTGCTTAAATACTGTCTTGATGTCTAGCTTTCCAAGATACCGTGCTATGCGATCAGTAGTAAATTTCACATATGGCAGGGAAGCGAGTTCGGAGGATTTTCAGGTTTCTCAATCAATTCTTTGTTTACCTCAGTTCTGTTGAAAGCCGCCGGATGTTGACCGCACTATAGCCATTGCTCTTCAAAACAGCTGTCAAGGCTTTCTTTTCTTGTGGGAAGCTTTGATCATCTGATAACCGTTTTGCCCGGGAAACAGAGAGAATTGATGACTGAATGCTTTTGGAGCTGGATGGTGGTGTGAAGTAGCTTGTAGATAAAGGTTTGTGTGGGTAGGCTTTCGATAAACAGCATGGCCCAACTTTCCGCTGTCAAGTCTCGTAAGCATCACATCAAGAAACGGTAAACGTTATCCACCTCTACTTCTATGGTGAATTGAATCTTTGGATGAATACTATTTAATGGTTGTGAAATTCTTTTAATTCATCCGCAGTGCCTGGCCAAATACAAACTATGTCATCTATATAAACGTCTCCAGAAAACTGGTTTAATAATGGCCGTGCTAAGAGCTTTCTTCTCGAGATGGGTCATGTAAATGTTGGCGACTACTGGGCTAAGAGGGCTGCCCATAGGAGCTCCACTAGTTTGCTCATACAACTCTCCCTCAAACGTGAAAAAAGTAGAGTTAAGGCAATGCTTAGCCAGATTAACAATATGAGGTGCCAAAGGCATGGCATCATTCAATACCGTTATCGCTTCCTCAGTCGGGATGTTTGTGAACAAAGACACAACATCAAAACTTACTAGCATGTGATTGGGCTGAAGGTCCAGATCCTTTATCATTTCTATAAAATGATATGAGTTTTTTTACATAAGACTCGGACTCGGGTACAAGAGGTTGTAGTTGTTTTGCTACATAAGCAGCTAGAAGTTGCGTAGGAGAGTCTATTGCACTGACGATTGGCCTCAGAGTTGTACCTTCTTTATGTATTTTGGTAATCCATACATTCTTGGTGTTTTTAGGGTCTTGAATAGTTAAATGCTTTTTGACTTTATCATCTAAAGGGGATTTGTTTATGAGAGCAATCGTTGTGTTTTAATGCGGTTAACAGGGTTTTTCGTAATCCGTTGATAAGAATCAGTATCTAGCAGAGCTTTAATCTTTTGTGAATAATCTTCAGTGTCCATAACGACAGTAGCATTACCCTTATCTGCTTTTAGAACTATAATACTTTTATCTTTTCTCAGCTGATTGAGTGCAACTAGTTCCTGCCTCTCGATGTTACTTTGTGGAAGTTTTGTTACCTTAATTATTCTTGAAACTTCTTGCCTGGCTTCTTCTGCTTTTTCACGCGGCAAATCTTTCACTGCGGTCTCAACACCGGCAATAATTTCTTCAATAGGCATTCTATTCGGTGTCACAGCGAAATTCAATCCTTTAGCTAATGCATTCAGCGCTAGTTGAGGGATGTCCACACTAGACATATTGTGAACCACTTTGTTGATTGACAATACTTCTTTGCCTGCATTCACAGAATTACCTCCAGATCTTTTCAACAGGTTCGCAAACTTTTTATCGTGAACTTCTCTTATCTTAGAAGAAAGATGATGCACTTTGTTAGCTGTCAATCGCTCAATACGTTCCCAATCGCACGGGCTTAATGCACAACTCAATTTAAGATGTAAATTATATAAATCACTTGAAATGAAATGAAGATCCCGGCGGCATTTATGAATTTGGTTTCTTAGTAAAGCTTCACTAGCTCTACGAAAAATATTTTGCGTAGACATAGCACTAAGTGGATGTTTGATCAACGTGAACCTAGGCAGTATACCGCTATCTCTACAGATGCACAAAAACCTCAAGTCACACAACATACGGTTTTTCTTGATCCTTAGCTGCTCCAGCTTTCGTATTTGGTTGAATATATCCTCCCCGTAGAGGCGAATTAGTTCACAAGTTATGCTTTCGCGACCCGATATAATTGAAGACAAATTATAACATTGACGGGATGTTTCGTCGCGTCGTGGTGGTGAATAACTTACATTATTCTTGATTTCCCGACGTAGCGTCCTCACTGTGGAAGACATTTTCAAGGGATTGCTGGTCTTTCGTTTGTTTGCCTCTGTTGCAAACGTTCACTTCTTCTTGGAACTGCCAGGATGGCGGTGGACGGCTCTAGTTGTTGTTGTTGTTGTTGTGGTGGTGGTGGTTGAGGTGGTTGTGGAGGTGGTGGTAGTGGTGTAGGTTGGTCTTGTGGATGAAGATGCTGTTGATGCTGTTGTTGATCTGGTGGTAGTTCTTGGTTTGATCGCATTTTCTCTGCTGAGAGGTGATTAATTAAATTAATGGCAGGAATCCACGAATCACTAAGTTTGTAGCCACCTACATCTCCATTCATATTGTTAGGTGTTTTCGAAATTTCAATTGACTCCCTTATGAGTATAGGCCATAACGCAGCTTCTTGGCAAATTATTTTCGTTTCATCAAAAAGAATCTCATGCCTTGAGTCAGCCATATTGTCTATGGCATGCTTAGCAATTGCAGACAACTCGACGTGACCCTTGTTACAATGGTTTATATGTTCTTTTACCCTTGTTTCCACTGTCCTTAAAGTCTGGCCTACATAGCTACAGCCACACTTGCAAGGGATTTTATAAACTCCACTTCCGGCTAGATGTACTGGGTCCTTTGGCGATCTCAACATGGTAGAAATTTTATTTATAGGCTTAAATACTGTCTTGATGTCTAGCTTTCCAAGATAACGTGCTATGCGATCAGTAGGTAAATTTCGCATATGGCAGGGAAGCGAGTTTCGGAGGATTTTCAGGTTCCCTCAATCATTTATATTATATCTATTATTATATTATTAGTATTATCATTATATTATTATATATATATTATATATTAGTATTTTTATTGGATTGTATTTATTTACAAACTCGGTTAAACCCGGAGCTAACATGTTGTACGGAACTAACTAAAATACGTCATTCTATAATATTGTTTGTCAAGAATGAGGTTTCTTTCTGCGTTCCGGTATGGCCGATTTCTCGTCCGGCCGCCATCCTAGCATTTGCTCTTTGGGACTATGGGAAACCACGAAAACCAGGTCAGGATGGGAAAAACGCTGTCTCGGAAAATCTCGAAGTATCCATTTATTAGTTTAGAAAATTTACGAAACTATTTCTACACGTGTTGGAGTATTTACTGCCTTTGAGTCTCGATGTATACATTGGGTTGAAGCTCTAGTTGTTTAAATTCTGTCATGTTGCTTTCTTCGGTATGATGCCGTGTGATATAATGAATTAAGAATTGTATTTACCTTTTTCTGTTTCCACATCTCTGGATCTTAACTTTTAAGTTCATATACTTGTAAATTTCTTTCTTGCACACTGGTTATTTACGACGGTAATGGGCCACATGGGGACAGCAAAACTTCGAATTTAAGGGGAGTCTTCTTTGTTTCTTCTGCAAATTATTATTCTTATATCCGGTTGTGTGATGTATCGTTTGTCTGTTTAAAAAACTGTGCCGTTCGTAAAATAATTTGAAATCTTACTATCTAAAGTCTTTCTCGGGTTGGTATTTTAGTAAGGTGTTGTGTTGTTGTCAATGAGGTTGTACTTGATTGCTAGTTTTTGGACGAATAAATGTTAGCTACTTGGTATGTCTGTAGAGAAAATCCTTGTTAAGACATAGTGGGACTGGCAACCCGGAATGGATGTGTTCGATTGTTTCACCCCTTACACTACATTTTTCTACATTGATTTTATTATTATTAATTAATTATTATTAATTACTATTATTTTGATTCACCATTGTTTCCACATCTCGGTACAAAAAAACCGGTACAAAGTAAATGCCATGTATGTGGGCACTAATGTCAAGCAATACATGTGCCATTAATAATAACAAAAAAACATTCTTATATTCAAAAACTTATCTAAAATCATATAACCGATTTCAAAAACATTAAACAATTCAAATCAAAAAAAAACTAATAGTAATCTTTTACAAAATATACAACGCTAAAATGGGCTTGGCATTTAGAAAAACAATGTCACTGAGGAAATTTTCGGGACTATATGGGCATGTACAAATTATAAACGCTTTCTGCATTTTGATGAAAATTCTGTTAATGTCCAGTTGGTGTAACGTAATTGTGTAGGTGTGTGGTATAAAAGTGCCTGGTGCCCACAATAATTGGTATGTAGTGACTGATCTTGTTTTCCACATTTTCTTTATTTTTCTTGTCCTAAGTTCAAAGTAGCGGCTAACTTTTTCTGGTCCCACGTTGATTTCAATATTTTTACTTAGTGGGGGAATTGCTCCATTCAAAAATAAAATGTTGCCTTTTTGAATTACCGTTAAAAATGTATCAGTGCCTATTAGGTTGTATCGTCCTTAACGCTGCGTATCAAACAGCCCGGACTCACACTACCCACCCATGCAAAAAGTTTCCAATCACAAATTTTCCTAATACTTTTTCAGGTGGGATGGTCACCGGTTTACGATGTTCTCAGGAAAAAACGAAAACACTGTTGGGCCAGAATGTTTGGTTGAATTATGTGGCAAGTTGGAATTATGTCTGTGGCAAATTAGTCTGACCTGGGCTTTAGAAGTTACATCCGATAACACTTCATGATCTATGGTCTTCATGGTCAAGTGGGCACTTTTACATAATCTACGCAGAAACTTGTCTTGTCTTTTATGAGTGGTGCTATCTGGTAATTCGTGTAAAGGCAATTCCTTGATCCTGTATGGCCATGAAAAAATCCCTCTGTTTCTCCGGAATAAACGCCTACTTGGAACCATTATTAAGATGCATCAGTGTCTACAAAATCACGATGCATTCTGTGGATGTCTCCCATGTAGTATCTTAAGTTTCCCACATTTCTTCTTCTATCATCACGTTGAGATTGTCTCCAAAATTGTCATCATTATGCAGATCTAATGCGTGAGTGTTGACATCCAGCTCTGCACTACACAGCTGTATGTAATCGCGAAGACTTTTACTATAGGAAGGTATGCCTTAAACACTTGATTTGCTTAAATACGTGTGTTATTTAAACAGTTATCCCGCTTCCACCACGTCACTAGACAAATGTCGTCCCCGTTCGACCGACGCTTGGGGTGATGAAGTCGTAATTCTGTTAGAAGAGTCTTATTTTCGATTAATTGCTTGCATCTTCATGTTTTGTGTCCAGTTAAAATACCGAAAGAATCAGTAAAACTGTTACTGCCATAAGATTAATTGTTTACTTTATTTTTCCGTTAAATTTGATGTCAGTATTTCTTTCCACTCTCTTCACAAAAAGTATCTTTAAGCTTGTTCTCGCTTCCGGCTTGATGATCTGTTCAGCTGAATGAAACCCAAGGTATTTTACACCTCACCTTCTTCCCTTCCTCACTAAACAATTTCACCCGATAGTTATGAACACCATGTTGAAGCTTGAACTTTCCCTTATTGACACATAATATTTTACACTTTTCTAATCAAATTCCATTGAATATCTGTTGCTAAACAAATGTGTGATTTGTAATAGAGGATTGAGTGTGGCATCTGTAATCGTATAGTTTAATATCATCCATGTATATAAATGAGGACATTACAAATAGTGTATTACACTTTCTTTGATTTTGAATCCGTATTTTGATTATTAGCAAGTTGATAAGGAATTTAACCGCCATGCAGAACCAGAGTGGGCTTAATGAAGTCACCTGAAATATGCCAAGTGCCAATTTTTGTGTTCACCAGTGGACAATGTGTTCTCTGGCGCAATTTTATATTTAACGTTTTTCTCCATGTTTCATAGCGTTCTTCAAAAACTGTTTTAAATTGGATCTTTTTATAATTTCCAAACATGAAAAAGCCATGAATGAGGACAGAGTCATACGCCTTTTTAGTCAATATATGCAGTATGAATATTCCTTTTTATTTTTTTATTTAATTATTTTTATTATATTTTTATTATTTTATTTAATTATTTAAAATTATTATTATTTTTATTATTTTTATAATTTTTTATTATTTTATTATTTTTATTATTATTATTTTATTTTTAATTATTAAATTATTATTTATTTATTATTTTATTTTTATATTTTTATATTATTATTATTATTATTTTTATTTTTTTATTTTATTATTTTATTATTTTTTTGGAGTATTTCATAAAAACTCGGTCAAAACGGAGCAACATTTTGACGGACTTAGCAAGATTCCAGTGAATTTTATTACATCCTCCGAATTATTACTTGTCTTAACTCTAACTAAAATATGTATTATAATATATTTGTAGATTTTGTTTTTTTCTGTTTTGTACGGTCGTGGCCGATTTTCGTCGCCATCCAGCTTTTTGCTCTTCGGACTATGGGAAACCCGAAAACCAGTAGGATGGAAGCTTTCCGGAATCTCAAAAAGTTCATTTTTATTTTAAAAATTTTACAAACTATTCTAAGGGTTTGAGTTTTACCCCCTTTTGAGTTCGAGAAACTTTGGGTGGAAATTAGTTGTTTAATGCTTTCATGTAGTTCTCGGTATGATGCCATAGCCGATATCAGTGGGGGTTTGTATTTACCTTTTTCTGTTCCACATCTTTTGTTTCCAATTGCAAGTTCACTATATTGTCAATTTTTTTCTTCCAGTATCTCGACGTTGTGGCACATTGGGAAGCAACGTCAATAAGGGAGTTTTTTGTTTTTTTGTCAATTATAATTAATCCCGGTCTGTTGTGAGTATAGTTGGTCTGTTAAAAACTGTGCGGTCGAATAAATTTAAAATTTTTTGTATCTAGATTTCTGGTTTGTTTTTGTAGTAAGGTGGGGTATCAATGAGGTTTACTTGTTTTGGTAGTTTTGGTAATAATTTTAGTACTGGTTTAGTCTGTAAGGTAATCCGTTTAAACTAGTGACTGGCCCCCTGATATGATGTTTTGATTTTTTCCCCCCTTACACTACATTTTCTACAGATTTTTTACTGTGCATTTGAAAAAGTATTTTTAAAATTTTTCTTTGCAACACTCGTCTTGAATAGCCAGCATAAAACCTCTGTTTCTCCAAATATTCCCCGTTTTTTAAAAACCCCCTTTTTGGGATTTTTTAAATATTACGTGATTTTATGTAGTTATCTAATGTCTCTTTGTAGGGTTTTTTGAGAGACGAAAATCTTTGAAGCGTCAGTTGATTTTTCATGTAGATTGACATTTTCGTTTGCAAATTGAGTGGATTTAATGTTTTGTCAGCTAGCCCACACCCCTATGCAGTGTTTTTGGTTGCTCTTTGAAAAAAAAATTTTTTCTTAAAATGTTATTTGTTATAAATAATTTGTTCAGACAAAAGGCCTCTCCTCCTTTTCTTTTGGAAGTGCAATTCTCTATTGTGTTTTAGGAGATGCATTCTGGTTTAGTAAGTGTATACGATTTATATTTCCAGCGCCTGGATGTCTGCTGTGTCCTTTTAAATGTTTCCCGAATGAATAGTAGTACTGGTTAAGCATATGTATTTTTTGCTGGTCTTGTTTTTCCCGTTTAGTTGGTCTTGAGGATAGATTTAGTCGCTTTTGTATGTATCTATCAATTTTTTTTCTTTACTTTATGTTCAATTCTGGCAGTTGTGAGAACCCAAAATTTTGATACTTCTTTACATCCTTTACCCCAAATCCTATTTCCATCATCTAGCGGGAACTCTTTGCCTGGTAACCTTCCCCTTTTTCGATATGTAGCGTTTACATTTGTCTACCCCAAAAACTCCGCAAAATATCTTGACAAAATTCAAATGAAGTATTGAAAAAACTGTTTAGTTGAACAAAATTGATGCAAAAATTTGAGACATCATGAAGAATGGGTGAAAAATTTGTGGACATACCATATTTTTGTCCAAATTTTTAAATCCGTATGTTGATTCTTTAAGCATATGCGACAGGGGTTTAATGACAGAAAAAAACCCATAATCCCCGCAAATGAGCACCTTGGAAAATGCCACGTTTAATTTGGATTGGATCTGTGAATCTGCTGGTTTTTCATTTAGTTTAGTGTTGTTCTCCATGTCTTCATTAGTCTTTAAAAAGTTACATTTCTGGGTTTATTTTATAATTGTAAAATCTGAAAAAGCCATGTGTGTGGTGTTGAGTCTAAATTTCTTTTAGTCAAGTAGTTTTCGGAAATTCCTTTTTTTATTGTGTGCGGTTCATTACAGTAGAGCGATAATGAGTGGTTTTACATCCCTGCGAGTCTTTCAGCATCCTTTTGTTCTCGGCCCCATATTGTATTCTTTGCAATGCTTATATACTTTATTTTTTATGCATGAAGTCAATATTTTTTAAAATAGTGGGAGACATGTAATTGGGGGATATTACTTGGTTTTTGTGCATTATCTTTCGGTTTGAGAAAGGTACCCTTTAGTAAAGAATTTGGGGATTTTTTTTAATCCATTTTAAATTTTTAAGACATTTTTTAATTTGAGTGGTAGTATGAATTTCTTTACCAAAAATTTTTAAAATTATCATTCCTGGGCTTTCCAGCTATGTGTACATGATGTCGACTTTAATTCATCAACAGTTATAAAATTTGAAACCCAATCTCTTTAAAATTGCTATCCTAGCCTTTTTGTTTGAAACCATTTTGATTTCCCGGTGGGGTGTACCGGTTACCCAATTTCCCGCCCCAAAAATTTCTATCCCCCGTCTTTGTTTGGGGCTCCATTTCCTGTTATTTCTTTGGTACAGAAGTTTTTTGGTAAAAATGTTTTCTTTTTTTGAACATTTGGTTTTTTTTTTTCAATGCTACATTCTCTATATCTTTTAATCCTTAGAAAAGGGACTACTTTTTTTTTTTTAAGGTATCCAAATATTGTGAAAAAGAATTTTTAGTGTTTTATGTTTTTTGTTTAACCTTTATTCTTTCAAAAATATTTTGGGAGTAGGTACCACATTTTTGACGTTACCCCTTCGAATTTTTAAAACTAACGATATTTTCTAAACTCATCATTTACCAATAGTCGCTTTCCCATTCGGAATTTCTTCTTTGTTTTTTTTTAAGAGGTAGCAGATTTACCTTAAGCCCAAGTATCTAATCACTGCTACAGCTCACAGAAAGCCGCATGAAAGTCTGCAAAGATAGTTCGTTTTTTTTGGTATGCTATAAAAATATGTGGTCATTAGGTACCCCTGTCTTCATTTTTCCTTTTTGAAGCTTGGGGTTGGTATGTATGGCTTTTTTTTGGTTTTCGTGCGCAAACTCGACAGGCTGTTGCAAAGCTAAAACTAGGAGTTTTAGATGGATTTTGTCGGTGTATTTTCTAATAAGTTACTATCTATCTGGTTTTATCGTTAGTGTTTGGGGTCTTGATCTTTTGAATGGTTTTGGATTTAGGGTTGGACGTTTGGGAGGTTTGTTGTTCTGGTAGGTCCCGGGGTTCTGTAGGTCTGGACGTTCTGGTATGTTGGGGCTTTTTGGTTGGTCGGGGAAATTTTGGGATAATGGAATCTGGAAGTTTTAGAGGAGACATTACCGGGAATTCGGAAGTTTAGTAGTTTGTATCAATGGGTTTTTCTTCGCTGCCTCTGTCATTTAGCGCGTTAATTTGATGGCTTTTTAGTTGTCTTTCACTTCGCGTCTTATTCTAGTTTAAAAGTTTATGGTAACATTTTTTTTTTAACTTTTTTTTTTTTGCGGTATTTTGCGACTTTTTTAACAATGGATATTCAGTATAAACTCCTATGGAGCTCTTTTCGATATTTTTATTTTTATTTTTTTTATTTTATTATTATTTTATATATTATTATTTTTATTTTTTTATTATTATTTTTTATTATTTTATTGGATGATTTCATACAAACCCCGGGTTAAAAAACCCGGAGCTTTCATGTTGTACGGACTTACTTTCACACGCCTGGCGGGGATAAGAAGGGGTTAAAAATAATTTCTAGACTAATTTTCCCGGGGATAATATGAATTTTTTAGACTACAAATTCTCACACACAATACAAATAATAATAGGATATGGGAAACATAAGGTCGTAAACCTGGAGGGCTGATAAGACTGGGGTGCCCTACCAATGTGTTGGCGCCAACTCTCCCCCTCGGCTTGCACCCTTGGGGCACCCCAAGGATCGTCACACACATCCGGCCTCTCAGGACACATTCCATCCAGTGATATGTTGCATGATCTGTCACATCCCCCCCTACTAGATTTTATGAGAACCATCATAACACATTCAATCCTATTACCTAGTTCAACTAAAATCTACACACACAAAAAACACTTAAGTTCTAATGAATGCGCATTGCACATAAAAATCAAGATGAATACAGGACCTCAATACATACAATAGTGGATTCACATAGAAATTATACTATTTAACATGATAACTCAAAGATCATAGCACATGTCTATTATATATAGCCGAACTAAATCTAAACACTTACTTCACACTCTTAGTTCCAATACGCCCTATCTAAAGTCTCAACATGCAAAATATTCTTGCTTCCACTCAGAGAGCCTTGCATAATTATGAAACACACGAATCTTATAATAATATAACCTAGAATGTACTTATCCACAAAACACATTACCAATCACTGTAGGTATAGTCAGTTTAAAACCTCATCTTTATTGTTTATATAATTTGAGATTCTCTATGTTATGGATACCTTTGTCATTCCCTTCTTCGGACATTATTTGGTATGCATTCATTCCCACCTGACTAAACACCCTATATGGTCCATTATACACTAGGAAGAACTTTTCTATTTCTTTGTTTGCAGCGTTGGACTGATGTTTTGCTTTTACCAACACTAACGAGCCCGGGGACAGAGTAATGGGCTGCACCCGTTTGTCATGGTTGTTTTTTCTTCTGGCCGCTTTCGACTGCATCCGAGAGTTGGCTAGTATAACCTTCTGTTGTGAACTCAATGGAGGTGTAAGTGGGGGAGGAATCTCCAGGTCTGCTATTTTTCTAGTGGGACTCTTACCGAACTGTAACTCGAATGGCGTGAAGCCCGTGGTCTCATGCGTGGTCACATTGAACCACTCTTCCACTACAGGTAGGCACTCAGCCCATGCTGTATGCTTGTCATGGCAAAAAGTGCGAAATTCTCTGCCCAACTTCCGCATGACGCGTTCCGTTGGATTACTTTGGGGGTGGCGGATGGATGAATGTAATGGGATAATGTTTTCACTCTCAAGAGTCCCATACCATTTACGCGCAGTAAACTGGCTACCATGATCTGCAAGTAATTTACTTGGCCTACCCACGGTTGGTATGTAATCTGCAGTTAGTCTCTTTAGGACCGCGTCTGTAGTAGCTCTCTTCAACGCGTACAACTTGACATGTTTCGAGAACACGTCGAGAAACACTAGGACAAAGTTGACGCCGCCCCTCCCTTGAGGTAGTGGCCCATACAAATCAATCGTGATTAATTGATTAGGGGCCGTTGCTATCACGTGTCCCATTTCCCCAGATAACCCTTTGTTGGAATGTTTAGCCCGCTGGCAAATGTCACATGCGCGCGTCACTCGTACCACGCTACGTCGCATATCGCGCCAATAAAAATGTTCTGACAGCAACTTATAAGTTTTGTAAGACCCCACATGTCCAAAACTTTCATGAAAACCTTTTATTACGTCTGTCTGATCAACTGCGGGAACCATCGCGCGCCAATACGTGTCATTCTTCCCTCGATGGTACAATACGTCCCGGAATAACAAATACTTCCGGTCGCCGACCTTACCCACTGCCTCGAGCTGTTGTTGCCGAATCACAGCTGACAACCCTCCATCCTTGCGTTGTCGTTCAGGTATAGCTGGCTCGCCCACTCTTGCAACTTGTTTGACGCGCTTTCTGTTATATAAAGGTATTTGAAAACTGACAACAACAACAACTACATGTATCATGTTGTTAGGTTGGTACTAGGTAGAAGATTTCTAAGTTGTTTGGTGGGACCTAAAAAGTAGGACCCCCGCACTTTACTGTATTGTCATTGTATCAATAAACAGTCAACTAAAAATGTAATCCGTCGTTATTTGTAAACTATTAATCCATCCTGACTAGAAAACGTAATAAGAATATATAATATGGTGTCTTAAAATGGGATTTAAGTTTATTTACAAGTTTATCTCGTAGAGCGCGATTATAAAAATGTTTTAATAAAAAGTGAGGTTAGGCGGGGCCGACCACATGTTGAAAAAAATATAAAAACGAGTGAATATTCATTCCGCGCATAGCCTAGCCTAGGCCTACCATTATATATTACAAGAATAATAATGGAAGGGTTTCGTGTTCCGCCCGTGTTGAGAATTAAAGATAATCCACGTGTAGAATGGAAGGCTTGGAGGCAAGAGTTTGAGACCTACATCTCTGCCACAGGTTTGGATACAAAGCCAGATCCTCGAAAAATAGCTATGTTGATAAACTTAATTGGACCCGACGCTCAACCCATTTTTAACAACTTCGTTTTTGAAACCCCAGAAGACAAGAAGGAGTACGAGGTAGTACTAAGAAAATTCGAAGAACACTGCTTGCCGCAGGTGAATATAATAATGGAACAGTTTAATTTCTTCAATGTAAAACAGAAAGAAGGACAGCCGTTTGATAGCTTCTTGACGGAACTCCGTACCAAATCAGGCACGTGTGATTTCGGAGATCAGTTGGACAACCTACTCCGAGCTAGAATCGTGTTTGGGATCCGGGATTTCTCGCTACAAGAAAAGTTACTCCGAGACGGTGCCCTATCCTTGGACAAAGCCATCACTATTTGCCGGGCGGCTGAGGTATCAAAACAACAACTCGAGCAGCTCCAAGACCCACAGGTAGGCCTAGTTCCAAGTGAAATAAACATTGTGAAGACAAAGCGCAATCGCAACCCTAAGAAAAAATCAGCCAGTACTAGCGAACCAAAAACTGATAAATACTACAGTGAACCGACCACAACTAAAACTGGGACCAAAGCTTTTGACTGTCGCAGTTGCGGTAATAAACATCTACCAAGGGCTTGTCCTGCTTTTGGTAAAGAGTGTTATGTGTGTCATAAAATAATCATTATAGTTCAATGTGTTTCAACAAGAAACCTAACCCTAAACAGGTTAAAGAAGTGACACTTGAAGAAAATGAGTATGTAGTTCACTTACTAGAAGAACAGTCTGTATCACAAGTTGAGAAGGATGTGTGGCTTACTAATTTAAAACTGTGTGATAAAAATGTAACTTTCAAGCTAGATACAGGTGCTCAGGTGAATGTCCTACCAGGTAAAATTTTTGACAGCCTAGGCCTATTTTCTAAAAACAAGGTAAGAGATACCAACACAATATTGGTCACCTTCGGGAATCATAGAATCAAGCCTAGAGGTGTAGTAGAGTTAGCTTGTACCAAGGGTAGCAATGAACCTATGAAATTAGATTTTATTGTTGCTGACATAGAGTCACAACCATTGCTAGGCCTAGTAGGATGTCAGAAACTGAACCTTATTAGAAAAGTGGACAAGGTTAATGTAGCTAGAAACCTTGGACAGTGGATTCAGACTAAAGAGGGTATTGTAGCTCAATACAGTGAGTTGTTTGAAGGATTAGGGAAAATCCCAGGTGAGCATAACATGGTTTTAAACGATAAGGTAGATCCTGTTATTCATGCCCCTCGAAAGGTCCCATTTCAGCTCCAACCCAAACTGAAAGAAACCTTAAACACTCTTGAAAAACAAGGAGTCGTATCCAAAGTAGATCACCCTACTGACTGGGTCAGTAGTCTCGTTATAGTGGAGAAACAAGATGGACGTCTACGTCTCTGTCTTGATCCTAGAGATTTAAATATGGCGATTAAGCAGGAACATTTTGCAATTCCGACTGCCGAAGATGTCGCGATTCGTATGAACGGAAAAAAAGTGTTCACAATACTGGACATGAAGGACGGTTTTTGGCATATACAATTAAACAATTCTAGTGCTGACTACTGTACTTTTCAGACCCCTTTCGGTAGATATCGCTTTGAAAGGCTTCCATTTGGTGTCAGCTCGGCACCAGAAATATTCCAAAAGAAGGTCATGAAAATATTTGGTGATATTCAGGGAGTGTGGATTGTGTTTGATGACTTAATAATTGCAGGCACAACTGTAGAGGAACATGATCAGATACTTCTTGCAGTGCTAGAGAGAGCCAAGCAGTATGGAGTGAAGTTCAACAAGGAGAAGATGCAACTACGAGTGGACTCTGTCAAATACGTAGGACATCTGGTAACATCGGAAGGACTCAAACCAGACAAGGACAGAATTCGAGCAATGGTTGAGATGCCTCGCCCAACAAGTAAGGAAGATTTACGCCGATTTCTAGGCATGGTCACGTATGTAGCTCAGTTTGTACCCAAACTTTCACATACCACTGCCCCATTAAGGGAATTGTTAAAAAATGATGTTGATTGGCAATGGCAGCCTCAACATGAGAAAGCATTGGCTAGTTTAAAAGAGAAACTGTGCAATGCACCTGTTTTGCAATATTATGATCAAGCCAAACCCCTAGTTTTACAAACCGATGCCTCGAAAGACGGGTTAGGTGCATGCTTGATGCAAGATTCTCTTCCAATTGCATATGCATCTCGCAGTCTCACTGCAGCAGAGAAAAATTATGCTCAAATTGAAAAGGAAATGCTTGGAATAGTTTACGGTGTACAAAAATTTCACCAATACGTGTACGGTAGAAACGTAAATGTACATACTGATCATAAACCACTTGTCGTTATCGTGAAGAAGGAGCTAAATCTAGTGTCATTTAGGCTTCAGCGAATGTTGCTTAAATTGTTAAGATATGATTTAAATGTGTCGTATGTCCCTGGCAAAGAGTTGTTCTTGGCTGATACACTATCAAGGGCCTATCTAATGGACCCGGTTGAGGATGATCCAGAACTTAACGTCATTGTACATACAGTAGAAAAACATTTAGCCATTAGTCCTGCAAAGAGGGAGGAAACTCAAAAAGCAACTTTAGCTGACACAGTCCTTCAGCAAATAATTCACTACCACACAGAAGGATGGCCAAGACGAGTTTCCGAGGTTGAACCAGGTGTAAAGCCTTATTGGAAACTGCAGGAACAGATCTCTGTGTCGGAAGGTTTAGTGTTTGTAGGAAATAAGTTACTTGTACCTCAAACAATGCGTGAGAAAATGTTAAATTCAATTCATGAGGGCCATCAGGGCATGGAAAAATGTAAGGCGGGAGCACGAGGAATTCTTTATTGGCCTGGCATGACCCAGCAAATCGAGGACACAGTGTCCAAGTGCTGGATCTGTGAGAAGTTTCAGAGAAACAACTCAAAAGAGCCATAACTTCCTCATAAAATTCCTGATCGGCCATGGCAGAAGATTGCTGCCGATTTCCTAGAGTATAGTGGAGTGACATACCTGGCGATAATTGATTACTATTCAAAATGGTTAGAAATCATTAAGTGCGAAGGCAAAACATCTAAAGATGTGATCCAAAATATGAAAATGGTGTTCTCACATAATGGTATCCCAGAGTGCGTAGTTTCCGACAATATGCCATTCATGAGCTACGAATACAAACAATTTGCAAGAGAATGGGATTTCCAAATAATCACATCAAGCCCAACATATGCCCAATCTAATGGGATGGCAGAGAGTGCAGTTAAGATTGGTAAAACAATGCTCCGTAAAGCACATGCAGAAGGGACAGATATCTATACAGCTCTTTTAGAATACAGATCAACTCCAGTTAAGGACATAAACAGATCTCCAGCACAATTGCTAATGAGCAGAAATCTTCGCACAAAGTTGCCGATATCCAAGTCTCTATTAGAACCTAGAGTAGAAACACAGGTTACGGACGCCCTTCGTCTAAAACAATGTCGTCAGAAGAAGTTTTATGATAGATCGGCTCGTCCTCTACCAGAACTAAAAATAGGAGAGAGTTGCAGAATTAGACGTGGAGATACATGGGAGAAAGCCATCATAAAGGGAATACATGAATCGCCTAGGTCGTACATCGTTACTACGGCCAACAACGCAGATTTCCGTAGGAACCGAAGAGATTTGCACCAGTCTGTAAACCCTCCTCCCATAGTAACACAGCCACTTCCGGAAGAGTTGTTCCAAGAACCAAATCACCTTCCAGAACCAGTGATTCCGATTGATCCTTTAGTTTTAGAACCTCCTTTGTCTCAAACGATAACTAGGCCAACTCGAAAGAAACAACTGCCTCGTTATCTGTTAGACTATCAGCGCTAAGCAACTTTTGATTATGATTTATGACTTATTAATAGTTTGTAATTTAAGTCAGCAATTCTATCTTTGTAACCCTATCTTTAGAATTGTAAAACAAATAATTGTACTTCTCATTATGTTGTTGAATAGTAATGTTTCAGTTTAGAAAAGGGGATGTTATATAAAGGTATTTGAAAACTGACGACAACAACAACTACATGTATCATGTTGTTAGGTTGGTACTAGGTAGAAGATTTCTAAGTTGTTTGGTGGGACCTAAAAAGTAGGACCCCCGCACTTTACTGTATTGTCATTGTATCAATAAACAGTCAACTAAAAATGTAATCCGTCGTTATTTGTAAACTTTTAATCCATCCTGACTAGAAAACGTAATAAGAATATATAATACTTTCTACAAACTGTTTTATTGGGGGGGCTATTCGTAAAACTGTCTCCTCATGTCCCTGCCTACCATCGGTCGGTGCTCTGCTGAGAGCGTCGGCCACCACATTGTCTTTACCAGGGCAAAATAACACCTCGAAATCGTACTCTTGCAGTACAAGAATCCACCTAGCGATCCTAGCACTTGACAACTTACATTTTCTTATGAAAGAAATGCTGTGATGATCGGTCCAAATCGTGAACTTGCTACCCAACAGGTAGTTCCTGAACTTCTGTACAGCATATATAATCGCTAAACCCTCTTTCTCGGTGGTAAAATATCGTCGTTCTGGACCTTTCAGTGACCTGCTCGCAAATGCAATCACACGTCGCTCGCCCACCTCATCCACTTGAAACAAGTGCGCGCCAATACCGATGTCGGAGCTATCTGTCGACACGTGATATGGAACACCCGGTAGTGGATGGTGTAACATCACTGCTTGTAAAAATAGACTTTTCACGTGTATGAACGTTTCTTCCAATTCCTTTGTCCACACCCATTTAACCCCTTTCTGTAATAAAGTGAGCAACGGGCCGGCAGTATGCGCGTATCGATCGCAAAACCGTTTAAAGTAGGTACACATACCTAAAAACCGCCTGAGTTGTTTGATATTATATGGCCTGGGACATGGGCGCCGGCAGGAATTTTAGCAGGGGGGGGCAACAATCACAATTTGTAGTTTCGTTGGGCAAGCACGAGGGGTTTGGGGGGCGGAGCCCCCCAACAATATCGCCGCAGGCGAAATTTTTGAAAATCAGGTTTTTAGAATGCATTTGGTGGGTTTTAGAAAAAAGTAGTGGGCTGAATACGATACCGAAATTATGTAATTTTTGTGCAGTAGATACTAGAAAGTAAACAAAAAAACATTGTGTCTCAACTTTTATACGGTTACTAAAATGGGTTATGAGTTGAAAATGAAACCCACGTTTTAAAAATGATGGCTATATTTTATTTGCATAAAATTATAATGAATGTGACTGTTTTGATCACATTTTCTTTTCTTACATAAACTGCAACTTGTAAGTTCTCTCCAGTTGCAATGCATTGTGGAATAAAAATATAAAACATAAACACGTTCTTAGAGGTCTACATCGACTAATAATATACTAGCCTACAAATCATAGTAACGATATGTTGTTACATTATTATTATTTATTTCAATAAATCATACACATAATATCACATAACATAAAATAAATGAAAAACGGGCGTGATTGACTAGACCCAAAAAGAAAAATGCGAAATTTCAATGCATTACTAAGTAGCCTACAAACATAAACACAAATTTCTATTTAAATAAAGAATAAATTATTGTAGGCCTACCGTGTTCTGGGGGTCTATTTACTTAACTCTAAACGACATGCTCAGTTAATCAGTTTCATCTAATTATCACTTGTGCCTTCATTTCTCACTCCGCTCCCGATCAGATCATTAAATATATTAATATTATTAATATTAATTTTTAATTGAATTTCGGTTTCACGAATACATTAATTTGTATGTTATAAACGCATATTGCCAGTAAAAATTTATTTTTCCTGAAATCCAGAGGGGGGCAAGCGCCCCCCCCTTGCCACCCCCTCCCGCGCATATGGCCTGGGATAGTGAATGATTGGTTTTAGCTTGTCTTCATCCACCCTTACCCCTTTTGCCGAAATAATATGCCCTACGAATGTCACTTCGTGTCGTAAGAACTGGCACTTTTCCAATTTGACAGTCATGTTGACGTTTCCCAATGCATCCAGCACTCGATCTACATGGACCTCGTGCTCGTCATAGGTCCTAGATGCCACGATGAAATCGTCTACGTAAATCGTCACAAATAGTTTCATATCAGGCGTAATTATGTCATTCAAACATCTTGTGAGCCCTGCTACACTAGATTGGAGGCCATAGGGAACCACGCAAAACATATACGTTATCCCGCCGTGCACGAAAGCTGTGTATTTACGATCCTCTTCTCTCAAGGACAACTGCCAGAACGAATTAGTCAAATAGAATGTAGTAAAGTAGTTCATACCGTGAAACTTTTGTAGAATGTCTTCCATTGGTAACGGAGAGTCACGTTGGGGTTGCAAACGACTGTTTAGGTACCTGGCGTCTAGACAAACACGAACCCCTCCGTTCGGTTTTACAACTGTTACTAATGGGTTAGTGTACGCTGAGGGCGCTGCTTCTATTATGCCCCAAGCAATCATTTGTTCGATTTGTGCATCTACTGCCGGTCGCTTTGATAGCGGAATCGGGTACGATTTTTGTGAAAATGGCGTCTTGTCTCGTATATCTAAGGCGTGAACGTAGTTAGTAACTCGACCAGGAATGTCGGAAAAAACCGCAGCATGTTTCTGCAGTAGCTGTGACATGCTTCGCTCTTGGGACGGTGTGATAGGTAGTGTTTCGAGCATTCTTTTTTATTTTGGAGGAAAAGTCGTCTTGTGACTGGTCTACCTCTATCGGTGTGTCGGTAACCGCCCATAAGAGCGCCGCAATAAGGTCGAAACCAAGAAGAGCGCGGTAATAAGGGCGACGCCCATAAGAGCGAAAGGGACATAAGAGCGACAGGCCAATAAGAGCGACAGGCCAATTAGAGCGACAGACCAAAAATAGCGACAGGTCAATAAGAGCGACATACCAAAAAGAGCGACAGGCCAACAAGAGCGACTGGTAAAAAAGAGCGAAATTCCAAAAAGAACGATAAACTATTAAGAGCGAATTTCGCTTATTATGCAACCATTTATAGAGATATCTATTTTTATGTAGAGCAACTTTGTCGATACTAACGCACAGGCTTGTGAACTGTGGCCAATTTGAGGGCCAACACTGTAATCTGGCCGCTGGTCACAAGTCAACTGACGATGCCAACAGCATCTGCAATGATACTTTTTATTAACCGTCTTATTATTCCATTGATAGCATTGCTGCCACTGCACCACAGTGCGTGGCTTATAAGGGTGTGAGAAACGTATTAGCGACCGCGCGGCATGGTTTCTTGATTCAGAAAACACAATTGAAAACAACGTTGTTGTTAGTTCTGGATGATCCTTGGGCTGTTGTGTAGTGTCGATGATGAGGCACCGCTCGACGTTTCGCCACCCATGTTGGTGGCTTCTTTACTGATCCACCAATATGGGTGGTGAAACGTCGAGTACTGCCTCATCATCGACACTACGCAACAGCCCAAGGATCATCCTTTAATATAATATTCTGCAAATCATTTAGGTTTACGCAAATAAATAAATTTATCTATTAATTTCTCTTTTTTATCGTTCAGCAAAGCCCCTTGACATCTTCTAAAACACTTCAAAATACGTATTTAAAAAATGCCTGCGGTACTATTGTGGAGGGGGATCCCACCCATTTAGTCGTCGGTTCATTGGTCCAAGCCCCCCCCCCCCAGAAATATATTCCTGCGTATGCCACTGCATACAATATCTCAACGTTCATTGTTAATGAGTGAATAAATTCCAAAAACAAGATCATCTATAGTATTAATTTTATGAATCTTTTAGAGCATGTGAGGTTTAGTTGTAATTACTTACTCTATTGGACTATACACTGCACTTTAATAAATAAATAACTAGGAAGCTTCGCAAACGCGTTTTCAAGCGCGTTGTTGGATGAGCGTATTTGGCGCAATAATAATAATAATAATAATATTTATTGGTCTATTAATTTGATCATACAATGATATTTAGACAGGTCAGGAAATACATGCTATCAAAATACACACAATGCTTTAAGATAACATGAACTCTTTAACAGAATAAAACGAATTATCAATTAAAAACTTTTTCAGTTCGGCCTTAAAAGATTGACTCTTGTTGTTCTTCAAGCAGTTGGGTAATTTATTAAAAAGTCTGGCGCCTGCAATATCAGGCCGCGTACATGATATGTTAAGATGATGCTCTTCAATTCTAAAATCCTTTCTTTTTCTCGTAAAATGCTCATGGCAATCACTATTAGTCGTAGTTAACTGTTCATTATCTAAAACATATAAAATTGAATTATAAATAAAAAGACCAGGGAGAGTTAAAATGTACAGTTCTTTAAACAACTCTCTGCAGTGAGCTAAGCTGCTAGCATGTGACATGTATCTAATGGCTCTTTTCTGTAACTTAAATAACCTGATTGCATGAGGCGACAGCCCCCAGCACGTAATCGCATATTGCAATCTTGACTGGATGATGAGCTGCCATGTGTTATGCAGATGGTATTTAAATTGATTTCGTTTCCCCATTGCTATGGCCTGTGAGACACGCTTGGTAATATTGTTTTAATTTTTACGACGACGACATGAGGATCAGGGGCGCACATTACATTACACACTACACTACATTACAATCGAACAATGCATGTAGGTGTTATAATTCAAAGAAATTTTTTAAAACTAGGAAACTTCACAAAAGCTTTTTCAGGCGCGTTGTTGGATGAGCGTAATTGTTTAAAAACGAAAAAGAGTAAAATTGCGATTTTCATAAGAAATAATTGTTCGATTACGCTCAAATTTCACACTAATGTATTAATTCATAAAATTAAGGTTCTGTGAAAAAATTATTACAATCAGATAAAAAATGTAGGTGTTATAAATCAAAGAAATGTTTAAAAAAAACGTAAAATGGCGATTGTCATGAAAAATTATGTTTTGATTGCGCTCAAATTTCACACGAATATATGAATTCATAAAATTAGGGTTCTGTGAATAAATCATTACAATCAGATAAAGTATGTAGGTGTTATAAGTCAAAGAATGTTTTAAAAAATCGTAAAAATCGTAAAATTGCGATTTTCATGAGAAATTATTTTTTTATTGCGCTCAAATTTCACACAAATATATTAATTCATAGAATTAAGGTTCTGTGAAAAAATCATTACAAGTGGATTCAGCATGTAGGTGTTATAAGTCAATGAAATGTTTTATAAATCGGACAAAATCGGAAAATGCGATTTTAATGAGAAATAATTTTTTGATTGCGCTCAAAAACGTGGCAGTTCTAAGTTCAGAGACTTCGAAGGCCCCTAGAAACTTTCATCGCAATTGGAGTATCGGTATAGCCGGAATCGTGTTAACAAATACACACAAATTCAAACAGAAAAAAAGAGAAAACAACGGATTTTTTTCTCCATTACAGTAGAATGGAATCTTTGCTTCGATCGCTACTCTCATCTAATAATATTTTAAACAATATTTTGATGATATCAGTCGTCTTTCATGGGTTTTATTGACGGGTAGCCTATAATAACAGTACAAGAAAGAGAAACAAAATACATGTACTGCCATCTCAATGTGACCAAACAGTAAGTAGTAGAGGAGCAACCTGTATGATTTTCGATCTCGTAGGCTATTTGTGAAAGAGTATAGCGGTAAACGGCATTATTTTCAGTTAGGCCATACGAGTATTTTCCCCCTTCCTGGCACTTCGAGAAATGCTGCAGAGGGCGTCGGCGGCGTCGG
>JAMZAV010008137.1:0-29059 GCA_024449915.1 Sweltsa coloradensis | reverse complement strand
CTGGGTCAAAAAAATAAAAAAATCGTTTTTAATCACAGTTACAAGAAAAAAATTTTTAACAGTCATTTAAGTGTAGTATTGTGCTATAGATCACGTGGTAAAAAATAATTTTTGGGGTTTTAAGCCCCTTTAAGTCAATTCAATGTGCGTAGAAAGAATTTTTCCTCCAATGCTAATAGTCAAGCGGATTAAAGGAGAATACAAGAACAATTAGGGGTTTTGTGTAGAGTGCTGAATTTTGGATTGTATATCAGAACAATATTACAAGAAAATAGCCTCGAGGAACCATGAAAAATCCATCCGGTTAAGGGGGTGGAAGGGGGTGAAAAATGGCATTTTTTAAATATTCAAAAATTCAAAATTCAAACTGAATTTGATCCTAAGATTACAAAATTATTACATATTGTAGATAAAAGTCCAAATTTAATAAAAAAAATATATATCACAATATATGTATATCTAACCAGATTTTGCACCCTTTTTTTTTTTTTCACAAATTTACCCACTGTGCTGGGAGGATTAGCCTACCAGTACGGGTTAAGTGATAGGGCCGTGAATTTTGTCTAAAACACTCAGAAGCCTGATCTCAAAAAATTGGCCCGAGGAGCCCTCAAAAAGTTGCTTGCTTATGGGAGAAAGGGGGGTGTACTTAAAGGGGTTGATAAAACTAAAATAAGAAATCGTATTCAAATATTACATTTAGAACGCCATATTAATGTGTATTTTAGATTATGGTCTAAACTTTAATTTAAAAAAATAAAATTTCACCATATATGTAAGTCTGATAAGATTAAGCGCCCTTTTCCCATTTTCATAAATTTCCCCAATATTACGAAAGTGTATCGTGCGACCACTCTTTTCGTCACAATTTCTCCAAATATTAAGAATTAGGATGAAAACAAGATTTTGTGATGCTTTGGGTACATTTTTACTCAATGGACTTTGATCCTATTTTAACAAATACACTCAATTTTAACAGAAGTGTATCGTGTGACCACTCGTTTTGTTCAAAATTATGCCAATAATAAGAAAAAGGATAAAAAAAAGTTTTTTTAACACCTTAGGTACAGTTTCACTCAATGGACTTTGACCCCATTTTCAAAAGTTTACTCAATTTAACGAAAGTCTATCATGTGATGACTCGTTTTGTCTCAAATTATCCTAATAATACGAATTAGGACAAAAATAAGATTTTTCATACCTTGGTACATTTTCACTGAATGGACTTTGATGCTATTATAACAAATTCACTCAATTTAACGAAAGTGTATCGTGTGCCACTCGTTTTGTTCAAAATTATGCCAATAAAAAAAAACAAGGATAAAAAAATATTTTAACACCTAAGTACAGTTTCACTCAATGGACTTTGACCCCATTTTTCAAAAGTTTACTCAATATTTACGAAAGTCTATCATGTGATGACTCGTTTTGTCTCAAATATCCTAATAATACGAATTAGGACGGAATAAGATTTTGTGATACCTTGGTACATTTTCACTGAATGGACTTTGATGCTATTTTCACAAATTTACCTCAAATATTAACGAAAGTATATCTTGTGATCACTCGTTTAGTTCAAAATTATCCTTATATTACTAATTAGGACGAAAATAAGATTTTAAACACCTAGGTACATTTTCACACAAGGTCTTTGTAAAATAGCCTATTTAGAAACATAACTAACATAGTCCATTCAGTGAAATGTACTAAAGGTATGACAAAATCTTAATTTTCTTCCTAATTCGTATTATTAGGATAATTTGAGACAAAACGAGTCATCACATGATAGACTTTCGTTAATATTGAGTAATCTTTTGAAAATGGGGTCAAAGTCCATTGAGTGAAACTGTACCTAAGGTGTTAAAAAACTTTTTTTTTATCCTTTTTCTTATTATTGGCATAATTTTGAACAAAACGAGTGGTCACACGATACACTTTCGTTAAAATTGAGTGAATTTGTTAAAATAGGATCAAAGTCCATTGAGTAAAAATGTACCCAAAGCATCACAAAATCTTGTTTTCGTCTTAATTTGTAATATTTGGAGAAATTGTGACTATGAAAATGGGAAAAGGGCGCTTAATCTTATCAGATTTACATATATGGTGAAATTTTAATTTTTTAAATTAAAGTTTAGACCTTAATCTACAATACACATGAATATGGCGTTCTAAATGTAATATTTGAATACGGATTTCTTTATTTTAGTTTTATCAACCCTTTAAGTACACTCCCCCTTTCTCCTATAAGCAAGCAACTTTTTTGAGGGCTCCTTGGGCCAATTTTTTGAGATCATTCTTCTGAGTGTTTAAGACAAAATTCACGGCCCTATCACTTAATCCGTGACTGGTAAGCTAATCCTCCCAGCACAGTGGGTAAATTTGTAAAAAAAAGACAAAGGGTGCAAAATCTGGTTAGATATACATATATGGTGATATATATTTTTTTTTATTTAAATTTGGACTTTTATCTATAATGTGTAATAATTTTGTATTCTTAGGATCAAATTTAGTTTGATTTTTGAATTTTTGAATATTAAGATTGCCATTTTTTCACCCCCTTCCACCCCCTTAACCGGATGGATTTTTTCATGGCTTCTCGAGGCAATTTTTTTATAATATTGTTCTGAGTATACAATCCAAAATTCAGCCCTCTACCACAAAACCCCTAATTGTTAGGCTAATCCGCCTAGCTATAAGTGCTTAATAATGGACAGTAAAAATGGCATTTTTGAAGAAATGTCAACAATGGAAAAACAAATATTCCGGGTAAATGCAAAATTCAATTCGCAGAACTGATTTTTAAAAATACTAATGGAAGCTCAGAAGACTGCAATGTAGCTGTCATTACTGAAAGAACACATAGAAAAATCTAATCACTTCTCATCTCCCATGAGTTGAGTTGTATGAATAAAAGGGTTTTTTTAAGCATAAGCCCGCTTTGAGGACATTATTACTAAATGATAGCAGTTGTTATAAAAGTATGCCCGACTGGGATCGAACCAGAACCTCTGACTAAACGCGCCATAGTCTGCCAATTGAGCTACCGAAAAAAGTCTTCTGTTCGATTATTATCATGGATGTCAACAGTCACAACAAATAGCAGTTTAATGAATGTGTGTCTTATGTCTCGGTAGCTCAATTGGCAGAGCTATGGCGCGTTAAGCCAGATTTCTGGGTTCGATCCCCAGTCGGGGCCCATATTTTTATTACACTGCTATCATTTACAAATATTATTATTATTGATTCATAGCAGTTGTAGACTCAAAGACAGTTTTCTAGAATTTGGCAATACGTTCTTGGAATTTAAAGCGAAGATCTTATAGTAATTGACAGCCGGGTGTTAGTGAGCAGGGAAGGTTTTGACATATTAACTCTCTTGTAGATGATGGCACCCAATTTGTATAAGGTTGAAAGGGGAGATACTATATAGTTGAAACGTAATTACTACTTTTCAACCCTTAAGACAGTGAACAAAAAGATCTTCACGGCCTTTAAAATTTAAAAAAATTTCGTCTGCAGGCAACGAATAAGAAACGTGTGATGACTGAGTGAGGGAGCTTTTCTCTAAACTATTCATTGCAAGTCAGCACAGGGAAATTGAATTTGATGACTTTTTTCCGCAAGAAAATCAGGCTTTTCCCCTTCGATTTTAGCAAATGGTGAGCTGCGCATAGGTAAAAAAAGGGAAACTGACCATTAGCACTCAGAGATTTTCACGCATTCACTGATTGTGACACAGTGTCTGCTTTTAATTCCAAAGGCAAGCGTTCTGCCAAGAGAGCAATGTGTGAAGTTAGTGAAGAACGCGGCATAGAAGTTATAAATTGCTTTAAACAGAAAATCTTAAATACCTATATTCTTTACTAAATAGGCCTACCTATCAATTAGTCGATTTGTGATAATAGCAGTAGTAAATTTGTACACTGTGTACGTATCATTAATATTTTGAGCTCAAATTTTGTTGTTTCTCTGGCTCAAATTCATATGGACTTGACACCAAACATGATTTTATTAGTCGTTTTGAGCAAATTTTGTGTTCAAAGGTCTTTCCATAAATCGCCGCCATCTTGGATTCGAAGGGAATTTTAAATGCCCCCACATCTTAAAAAAATTCTTTCGGGTACCAGCTTCAACTGAGCCAAGTGCCAAACCGCGTTAAAAAAGAGCAATTTTAATCAGCACAAATCATTAACCACCTGTTGAGCACCTCTGGTTGCCGCAGCAATGACTGGCCAAAAAGTAAAAGAATGAATGTCGGTTTTAAATTTAGCATTTAAATCATAATAATTTTATGCTAGAAGCATGTACAAGGGTAGGGTAAAGGAGTTTCTATATCAAACCCAATCTAAAAAGATTTTCTTGAAAATACAAACACATAATAAACTTCTAGAATTTCACCCAAATTTTTTTTTGACATTTTCGTGTTATTCGAGTCGGAAATATACAAAAACGATACCAACATGATTTTTAGACACATCAAAAATTTTTGTATCTGAGAACATCGTTTTGAAAAATGGCGCCATTTTGAATTCAAAGGGGAAAATTTTCGAGTGCCTCCACATCATTAAAAATTACTTTTGGTCCCACCTACAACTGTGCAAAGGGGCAAACCGTGTTCAAAAGTGCAGGTATTATCGTTTTCATGTCGTGTACCGCTACCACTAATAGCAATTAAATCGCCTTGAAAAAATTATTATATTTTAAACAAATGCAATGGAACTTGAAAAAGTAATGAGATCCACAAAAACAAAAAATTGTAAAAAAAACAGCCAACCTTACACACTCAAAATAAATTAGATCTAAAAAAGGGCTAAGCTCATCTACCCTTCCACATTTGCGCATTCTCAATTCATAAACGTACAGTGTCTCGTAACAACATCCTTGAAAAGCTTGGCAAAATAGAATTTGCATGACCATTACGTTTAAACTAATAAGAAAAAAATTTGGATGAACTATTTTGTTTAAATTAATAGTTGCAAATTCTATTTTGCCAAGCTTTTCAAGGATGTTGTTACGGGACACTGTACGTTTATGAATTAAGAATTCGCAAATATGGAAGGGTAGATGGGCTTGGCCCTTTTTTATATATCATTTATTTGGAGTGTGTAAGGTTTGGCTGTATTTATACAAGTTTTTGTTATGGTGGGGATTAATATATTCGTGTGAAATTTGAGTGCAATCGAAAAATTATTTTCTTATGAAATCGCAATTTTACGATTTTTTAAACCTTTTTTACTTATAACACCTACATGTTTTATCCGATTGTAATGATTTTTTCACAGAACCTTAATTTTATAAACTAGGAAAACGCTTAAGTCCCGCCGCGTTGATGGATGAGCTTTTTAAAGTTTTTAGTTTGCGTGGGATATCTTTACTTTTGCAAGTGCTTTGTTTTGTTGCCTACGCATTTGTAGGTGATTGTTGTCAAGTTTCTATTGTTTCTTGTCAATTGGTATTATTTACCGTAAAAAACTTATATTAAAAGCTTTATTTCTATGGATTCTGGCTAACTTTTTCAACTTTTATCTTTCAACAGGTACTACATCACCATAACCTTAATGTCCATGTGAAATATGAACGTTGTAGCCCCACCCGTTTGGTCAGAATCGGCCCAAATGTCTCGAAAATATCGCACTAAAAATCGAAAAAAAAACGTAAAAGTACGTTTATTCTATGGATTCTGGTTAACGTTTTCAACTTTTTTTTCACAAGCTACTACATTACCATAACCTTAATGTCCATGTAAAATATGAACTTTGTAGCCCCACCCGTTTGGTCAGAATCGGCCACAATGTCACGAAAATATCGCACTAAAAATCGAAAAAAAATCGTAAAAGTGCGATATGCATGGAATATTTCTTCGATTGTACCCAAAAACGTGGCACGTCTAAGTTCAGAGATTTCGAAGGTCCCCTTCAATTTTCAACAAGATCGCATATTGGTGCAGCGGCAATCGGCAAGTTATGAAAGTTGGACCCCTACCGGCGGTAGAACAAGGATGATATTATACTTTTTAGAAAGATTACTTCAAAATACATACGATTAGCCGTATCCGAGAAAAATCCATCTTGTTCTACATGCCGTTTTGGCACTTTGAGTGCGTCGCGACGCTTCCGCACGGCGCTTCACTCTTTTGATCATTTATTTCCAAACCAACTAGGGTACATTAATAAACTTAGTACCATTGTTTAGAGAAGAATAGCACTTTTCAGTGAATACCCACATATACCCATTAAAAATATTGTAGGGTATTTAATTGGCCTAAAACGCAAAAATTTGACTTTTTATCAATTTTACTTGGATATTCAATGTCACTTAACGAGAAGAGTTGTAAAATAATGTTGGTTTATCAGTCTTAAAAACATGCTGTCACATGTGTTATAATACTTCAATGCACAGATAGTTACACAAAATCACTGAGATTGTGCATGACATACGTTTGTTCGGCCGCGCGTCTTATTTACTTCCGCTGACGCTTCCGCACGGCGCTTCACTCTTTTGATCATTATTTCCAAACCAACTACGGTACATTAAAAACTTAGTACCATTGTTTAGAAGAAGAATAGCACATTTCAGTGAACACCCACATTAATCAATTAAAAATATTGTAGGGTATTTTAATTGGCCTAAAACGCAAAAATGTGTCTTTTTATCAATTTTACTTGGATGTTCAATGTCACTTAACGAGAAGAGTTGTAAACATATTGTTGGTTAATCAGTCTTAAAAACATGCTGTCACATGTGTTATAATACTTCAATGCACAGATAGTTACACAAAGTCACTGAGATTGTGCATGACATACGTTTGTTCGGCCGCGCGTCTTATTTACTTCCGCTGTCGCGCAGTGTTCACTGTGAGGTCCGGGCGCCGAACAGAACACATATAAGAGAAAAATTGGCAATACAACTTTTAAATCAATTAAATATGTAAGAATTAAAATCAATTTCTAAAAAAATTTGACACACGTCACGTCAAATTATAATTAAGGGTGTAGCACGTATAGGCATGTTAAAGTGTGTATGACATTCTTGTGTGGCTTTTACTGGAATGTAATATAAAGATACCAAAAACATTTGTTATGTTGCCATAAAATGAATGAAATATTAAAATTAAAATATGAATGGTATTTTTATTAATACTGTATAGGCTTTACCTTATTGTTGTTATTAATAAGTAAGTTTTGCTCACCATTCTCGAGTTGCAGACGTCTCTGTGCTAAATTATTTTACGCATAGGATTATTTTATAGAATATTTTAACCAATTTTAGTTATGGATGGATTCTAAAGAGTGTAATATAGATCTTTGAATCTCGTCTCTCGTGTTCTACCTTGGATTTTCTGTAAATAATTGTGTTCCAGCTATTACTTACATAAATATACAACATTACGTTATAGTTTGCGTTTTTCAATCTTTACAGTATTATAATTTGCATGCTTTGTATACATTCAGTTTTATTTACATTTCTCCAATTTCCATCACACCCACAAGCGTGTTTTGTGCCCTAAAACCACAATAACTAACTAACATAACCCACAAGCAGTGATACAAAGCTCGTTTGCATTGGCACTTGTCTGTTTCACACTGCTTGTCACTACTATAAAGATGTGTGATTTGTTGACGTAAATACAATATTATAAGACGTTGTATGTTCTCCAACCGTAGTCGAATGACTGCAATAACGGATTTGCAACATGGCTCTAACACCATTTTAACACCATACCAAACATTGAAATTTGGCCCTCTTAGCATGCAGTTGAAATACATTATCATCAGTAGGGGTTCATTAGGGCTTCATATTTATTTATCCGTAGTTTTAGTTAGAGCAAAATTTAAATGTGTGAGAAAATTCACTTCCAGCCTTTCGAAAATGACAATACAGTAACATCTTTAACAAGTCCATGTTCAAGATATATTTGACAGTGCACACAAACATGCCATCCATAGACTTGCATGTTGATTGCAATTAGTTTGTTATTGGTGGTAATATATAACCAAGGCATGTCGTTGGACTCTGACCAGGTTTGAGCTGCTTTCATAAACAAATGCATAAGAGCTTCCATTACGTTTTAATAACTCGTACACCACGATTAGTTGTTAACCTTACAGAAGAGATGGCAATCACATCAGCATATATTCCCCAGTATAGTTATTAGTTGGTAAGTCCTCCATCACCAAACATTGATTTTATACTGGCAAAAACGCCTATGTATTATGCATGCCACCTAAACGCATTCTTATTTTACAGGAGAGAGCAGCTGGTTTACTCCATAAGATTTTCAGTTCATTGCTGTTTATGGCAAGATCTGCAGTAGCCATTAATATGAGTTTGGTCGATCTTCTCAGCAACGTTACCGAGGTTGAGAAGTGCAGTGTATATGAAGAAAACGTCAGAAGACTGATGATGATGTTGAAGTGTTAAAAGCCTCCCCATGATGATGATGGAATCTTGAAATATCACTATATAAATCGGTGAATAAGCGATACATTTTCAAACTAGGCACTTGATTTGTGATTAAAGATAGGTCTCCTCATCAAAGTTTTGTCTGTAATTTCTCGTGGTTCGGCGTGGGGTTTATCATATTGAAGTATAATGTATTTTATCTGATTTTTGATTCTTCTGATGTCAGAAGTTTGTTACTGCCAATTTGGAATTTTAATTCACCACAGTTCTTTAACATAGCACGACGACTGTGTCATGAGTTTGGTTTTGTACCGTCAATGGTTTCTTCTTAATTGAATAGAAATTAATCCATGAGGTACGAACAAGTCATCTTCAAGTACTAACTGGCAGTTAGCAACATACGTCTCAAACCTGGGAATATTGTCGTAAAAACAACTACGTACATCCAGTGGAGAATGCAAAATGTGCAAAAAAGTTTTGCTCCCAAACTGATGATGCACAAACACTCCTAAGCAAGAGGTGTACTTACATATTTGGATTGTGCTATTAGGTTATGACACAATGCTAGAGATGAGAGGATATCTTGGGATAAAGTAGGCACAAACACCAAGTCCATCGAAAGAATTATAGCATCATTAACGTATCGTTTGCACACATTTGTGTATACTGTCACAAATGGTAAAGAAATCTGAATCTCTTTTACTCTTCATTAAGCCTCACGCTAATGAATATAGCAGCAGATTGGTGCAAGACCATTCTCTTGGAAGGTTTGATGTCCACGTTTCGTTCTTCGTCATAATTGTTTTCTTGTCAGTCTCTTCGAGCTTAGACACCTTTTATAAAGTTTCACCGACACTCATCAGCTATTGTAGAATAAATCGGGTTTACCCAACAGTTCTTACTTAAATAATTAAAATAATAAATAAATTGTATTTAGAGTCTACCCACTCAGTTATATAACTGATTTTCAGTGGGGGACAGTAAATCAAAGCGACCAAGCCACCCCTGTAGGTCCCGACGCAATCGACCTCGCCTTCCGGTACCTCTTTATAATACTGGGTGTATTTTTTCAATAGCACAAGATAATTGATCAACAGCCCAACGGCAAGAAGAGTGGAATTTCACATTCAGTTTTTTAGATATATCTTTATACGGTAACAGATACGAGTATAATACGTATTTTTGGTACAGGTCGATAACAGACCCAGTGTCTAACAATTTGCCGTCACAGAATAGACAGCGTCTGATCGATTACTTTCTTGAGTTTATCCATAGATACAATTCGTATATACATAAATCTTGAAACACAGTTTACCCATTTTGGCATTGCATTAAGAAAATGATATCAAATACTCCAAGCAATTAATGTTCGATCATGTTATAACAATAATATGGGATTGAATCATGAGAATACTGTTTTCCAGTCATAGCTATAAATATAATATTATCGTGATTTTCATAACAAACACGCAAATAATCTCAAAGCACGGAACAAACAACAATAAACGTTGTTCTACATGCCGTTTTGGCGCTTTGAGTGCGCCGCGACGCTTCCGCACGGCGCTTCACTCTTTTGATCATTATTTCCAAACCAAACAAGATACATTAATAAACTTAGTACTATTGTTTAGAAGAAGAATATCCCTTTCCAGTGAATACCCACATTAAACCATTACAGATATTTTAGGGTATTTAAATTGGCCTACACGCAAAAATGTGACTTTTTATCAATTTTACTTGGATATTCAATGCCAATTTACGAGAACATTTGAAAAACATATTGTTGGTTTATCAGTCTTAAAAACATGCTGTCACATATGTTATAATACTACAATGCACAGATAGTTATACGAAGTCGGTGAGATTGTGCATGACATGCGTTTGTTCGGCCGCGCGTCTTATTTAGTTGCCGCTGTCACGCCAAGCACATTGTGAGTTGTAAGCGCCAAAACCGCTCATACGTTTACCATTCGGCCATGTAGGTATCAACGAAAGTCTTTGTGATTTAGCAAGTTCTTTAAATGCTATTATGTCATATTTTATACTCAATTGAACATTTGGTTCAGTTTTGTCAATCGACAGCAAATGCAGGAACAAAGCTGCATTGCAGTCTTTCATCACAAATATAATATTTTTTTTTTAAACAGTGCTGCTTCATTGATGTAATTTTTAAACTGAATAGTGTGGCCAACACTCAAAATAAATTTGGAATTTAAAGACCATCTCGTTGGAAACATGCTACTGTAGCAGTACACAAGATGGATTTTTCTCGGATACGGCTTATCGTATGAATTTTGAAGTAATCTTTCTAAAAAGTATAATATCATCTTGTTCTACCGCCGGTAGGGGTACCTCATCGAAATAAGCGTCTCCGGGCCGCCTGGCCGCTCGACCATATGCCGTTTGCCCGGAATCGTGCGAACAAACAGACAAAAAAAAACACGAAAAAACAAAAAAACAACCGAGCTAAATTTTTGGGGGGTCAGTGAAATTGAAGTCTTTGCTTCGCTCATCCAATTACTAGGAAAACGCTAAAGTCCCGCCGCGTTGATGGATGAGCGTTTTGTAGGTTATTAGTTTGCGTGGGACTACTTTTCCTTTGCAAGTGCTTTGTGAATGCATTGTAGGTGGTTGTCGTCAAGTTTCTATTGTTACTTGTTAATTGTTATTATATACCTCAAAAAACTCATATTAACCCCTTAATTATATGGATTCTGGTTAACTTTATCAACTTTTCTTTAAAAATGTACTACATCACTATAATATTAATGCCCATGTAAAATATGAACGTTGTAGCTCCACCCGTTTGGTCAGAATCGGCCCAAATGTCACGAAAATATCGCTCTAAAAATCGAAAAAAATGGTAAAAGTACGTTTATTTTATGGGTTCTGGTTACCTTTTTCAACTTATTTTTTCACAAGGTACTACATCACCATAACCTTAATGTCCATGTAAAATATGAACTTTGTAGCCCCACCCATTTCGTCAGAATCGGCCCAAATGTCACGAAAATATCGCACTAAAAATCGAAAAAAATCGTAAAAGTGCGATATTCATGAGAAATATTTCTTCGATTGTACCCAAAAACGTGGCACGTTTAAGTTCAGAGATTTCGAAGGTCCTGTCAAATTTTCATCAAGATCGCTTATGCCGTTTGCCCGGAATCGTGCGAACAAACAGACAAAAAAACAAAAAAAAAAAAACAAACAAACAAACAAACAAACAAAAAAACATTGGAGCTAAATTTTTTGAGGGGTCAGTGAAATTGAAGTTTTCGCTTCGCTCGCTACGCTCATCCAAATATATTCTTGTGAAATTTGAGTGCAATCAAAAAATTATTTCTCATGATAATTGCAATTTTACGATTTTTTTGTTTTTTTTAATTTCTTCAACAAATAACACCTACATGCTTTATCCGATTTTAATATTTTTTTCACAGACCCTTAATTTTATGAAGTTATATATTCGTGTGAAATTTGAGTGTAATCAAATAATAATTTCATATGAAAACCGCAAATTTACGCTTTTTTTTGGATGAGCGAAGCAAAGACTTCAATTTCACTGACCCCCCAAAAAATTTAGCTCGGTTGATTTTTTTAATTTTTTTTTCTGTTTGTTCGCACGATTCCGGGCAAACGGCATAAGCGATCTTGATCAAAATTGAAGGGTACCTTCGAAATCTCTGAACTTAGACGTGCCACGTTTTTGGGTACAATCAAAGAAATATTTCTCATGAATATTGCACTTTTACGATTTTTTCGATTTTTAGTGCGATATTTTCGTGACATTTGGGCCGATTCTGACCAAACGGGTGGGGCTACAACGTTCATATTTCACATGGACATTGAGGTTATGGTGATGTAGTACCTTGCGAAAGAAAAAGTTGAAAAAGTTAGCCAGAATCCTTAGAATAAAGGTTTTAATATGAGTTTTTTTTAGGTGTATAATAACAATTAACAAGTTACAATAGAAACTCGACAACAATCACCTACAATGCATTCAAAAAGCACTTGCAAAGGAAAAGTGGTCCTACGCAAACTAAAAACTTACAAAAAAGCTCATCCATCAACGCGGCGGGACTTAGCGTTTTCCTAGTTTTAAACAATTACGCTCATCCAACAACGCGCCTGAAAAAGCGTTTGCGAAGCTTCCTAGTTAAACATTAATCAAGTCCCTTGTCTTGCATCGACTTTGGCGTTTTCCTAGTAAATTAACATCAGCACTTCTCTTTCGCCCCCTGCACAGAGCTTTACGTCAACCCTCCACACACAACTGTATTGCAGGTTGCGGAATTAAAAGGAGTATCACGCACTTGGCATGACGCTTGCCAGTTGGTTGCCATGGACCGTTTGACCTTAAACTTTATGCTGAATGGCCCGTCGCTATGGGCCATTCAGTATAAAACGTTATATTGAATGGTCGGTCGCGACGGGTTGTTCGAGATAAAACATTGATGTCAACTTTACCGACAAATTAGAACATAGTAATATTTATTTAACGTGATGTACCTTTCAGTATAAGCACCATTCAATATAATTCGGTTATATTGAATGGTACGTACGGTATAGACCACAGCGTATCAAAACCCAATTTTATATCGAATGACCCGTACTGGAGGAGTCATTCAGTGTAAATCCGTGCTTTAGGTAGTATGACCCTCTCGGGACGGGCCGCTCAACCTACATTTTAGGTCGAATGACCCTTATGTTGAATGGCGCATTTTGCACATTTTTTTATGTCGAATGACCCATGACGTCTTTATGTCGAATGGCACTTATACCCAACGGTTTTTCTACCCCGTGACCCCGACCCGGCTGAACCTGTACAATGGGCCGTAATATCATCTCACAATTTCAAAGTAGGTATTAGTCGTATGTATCTTTCAATGAAACCTTGGTAACTTTTCAGATGCGTACATACTAGTATTGTGTATTCATCTAATGAAAATTTGAAGAAAAAAAAATGGCTTCTACTACAGGACTTGTAATGAATGGAATGCTCTTCCTTTGGAGTTAAGGGAGATTTGCTCATTAGACTCTTTTAAATCTGCCCTAAGCACACATGTTTTTGCTTTACAAAGTAAATTCTACAGTATCTTTTCACTGATTCATTTTTATAATAATTCATTGAAGTGTATATTTATTTACTTATTTTCTATATTTTATAGGTTTACTAATGATTGTAATAATGTTGTTATCTTTTATTATATTTATTGTTATAAGGTTGGCAATCACCAAGTGTGTTTGGAGCTCTGCTCTTTTCTGCCTTAGTCGTGATACATTTAAACAATGAATGTATTACGGAACAAATAATAATAAAAATAAATAAATCTGTATCTTCTCAAATGTCCCCATTTAGCATTCATAGTTTTAAGTCTTACTCTAGTTCGTGAGTATATTATGCATAATAAAATATTTATATATATTTATTTAACTATGGCAAATAAATATTATTTATTATTACTGATTGGTTGGTGAAGCTAAAGGGTGTTCACCTGCGAAACTAAAAATAAACATTTCATTCTATGTAATTATGAATTTACAATGTAATAGAAAAACTATATTGTCCACCCTGACGCTAAAGTAATGGCATCTTGCAGGTGTGCGGATGCTTGATGGAGACGTGACCGATGCTGTGGAAGCTCGCTCACTCAGCCTTAACCCTCAACACATTGATATATATTCTGCATCATGGGGTCCGGATGATGATGGCAAGACTGTGGACGGCCCTGGCGAGCTTGCGACTAGAGCTTTTAGTGAGGGCGTTACAAAGGTAAGGTTAGGTAAGGTTAAATGGTTTTACGCCATACAGCTCCACTGAACCAAAAGAATATGTTTGATAATTGCTAATTATGCATTTACCAAGAAAACGTAAAAATTGATTTTTGCCATTGTTATGTTCTATCTTCTACTAGGTGTAGATGCCTATAGGTAGAAAGGCTGTAAGGAGTCAAGATTGTTAAGGAATCTGGGTTCGTTGAAATAGAACGCTCGTTACTTGGTAGCCATAACAGAAAGCCTCCTTTATTAATTCACCTCCTTCTCGACGGGGATATCTAGTTCTAGAGTTCAGCGGGAATATTCAAACAACATGACAATCCTCACGAAAAAAGGAAAACATCAAGGTATTAATATAGTGAGATAAGAATACACTATGGTATCCAAATGCTGCCAGTGAATAACTTCTGAAGGAAAAGATTAATAATATGCTAAGATGATAAATACAATATGGTAGCTAAGTGCTACAATTATTCAATAACCTTTACACACCAGATTAAGAGTGTTCACGAGACAGATATGTACACGGCACGCTCGTTAACACTTAAATTCAGATGTACAACGCTTTGGAGACAAATTGAAACGTCATACTTGAATTCTAAAATGCACAAGACCAGTGGTGTAGGAACTATTTTTTTAGTGGGGGGTCACACTAAAGTTGACTACGAGGTTGGGTGGGTGGCTTTGCCCTAGGGCAAAGCCCCAGCCGCCGGAGGCGAGATTTTTTTTAAAGGTGCCCTTGATAGGTGGCCTAAAACACGTTTTCAGGCGAATTTTAATTCTGAATAAGGGTTAAATTTTGAACATACATATTGCATTGAAGATTGATTACCTGACTGAAATCGGTCGACAGTCTGCTTGGGAACACATATTTTCGTATTATTGTTGATTTGTTGAAGTTTTGACTAATTATTAGATGAGTGATTATTTAATTATTAGATAGAAAAGTGCTATGACCGAGAAAAGGACCTATGTTTGGCTTTTCTAGATATCGAAAAGGCATACGATAGCCTCAAAAGAGAGAAGGTTTGGGATGCTATGGAAAATATAGGAGTTAACAAAGGAATAATAACAAGAGTGAAAGAGATGTACTCGATATCTAGAAGTGCTGTAAAGACAAAGGTGGAATTACAGAGTGGTTTGACATTAGGAGTGGGTTAAAACAAGGAAGTGTACTGTCTCACTATTGTTCATTATTGTCATGGACGAAATCACCAGGAAAGTTGCAGAGAGAATCGGGGAAGAATGTATGAAAATAATGTTATTTGCAGACGATCTTCTGGTGTGGGGAGAGGATGAAGAGGAGGTGCATCTCAAGTTGATGTGTGGAGTGTGGTGGCAGGAGAATATGGACTGGTGTTTGGAAGTGGCAAGAGTGAACAATGCTGATGACACGATGATAAAGCGAAGAATGTCAGGATTCTACTAGGAGGACAGATTTTGAAGCAAGTGGAAAATTTCAAGTACGTGGGGAGTATAGTAGCATGCAATGGAAGGATTCAACCAGAGATAGGAAGAAGGACACAGCAAGCTGTTGGGTTATTCCAATCTATCCGAGATCTCATATGGAACAGAGAAGTACCAAAGAAGTGCAAGGTAACCATCTACCAGACCTACTTTGTTCCAATTCTGACATATGCAGCAGAGACTTGGAATATGACAGCAGTGGAGGAGAGTCTTGTGCAGGCTGTAGATATGAAGTTTTTGAGAAGCATTGTGGGTAAGACTAGATGGGACCGAATACGGAATGAGGATATCCGAGATCAAGTAGGCGTGAGGAATTTAATGGAGCGAATTGGAGAGAGAAGATTAAAGTGGTTCGGACATGTCAAGAGAATGAAAGATCAAGATTACCGAGAAGGATGATGGAATTCCAGGTAGGAGACCAAGGGGCAGACCACGACAACAATGGCAGAATAGTGTGAGAAAAGATGTAGAACAGCGGGGAGGAGAGTGGAATGTGGTGGAAGAAGAGGAGTGGTGGCAGGACAGAAGAAGATGGAGAGGCCTATCTTCAATGCCGACCCAACGCAGAGTTGGACGTGGCAACAGATAATGATGATGATTAGATTTATGAGCACTATCTGGTAGTTCTACTGTCAGTTATTGAAAATTTTATAAACAGGGCTTTCATTTGAGTCTTATATGAAAGTTCTACTACGATTTCGAGAAACTGGGTATTCCAAGCTGCAAATCGACGACCATCTTGGATTCGAATTTTAAAAAAAAAACTTTCTTATCGCCAAACCGACTTCAGAAACGAATTCCTCGACCCCCAAAACCATAAAAACCACATACTACGCGATACTTTAGGCTAAACCCTTGCAAAGATAGTGTCAGACGTGGCATATGGCAGCCATATTGGATTTTGGGCTCTGGCGGAGTATGCCCACACTTTCGCGAGAGGCATGGGGGGATAAATGTTTTATAAAACCTTCTTAGAGGACAAATCCGTTGAGAAATTGTCATTGACTCTCAACGGTCACAAAAGTGTTGGAAATGACCCTACTTTTTTGAAAACTGCAAGATGGCGGCGTTTTTTTATAATTAAGGGTGTTGCCCACGTAGGATTTTTGGGGATTTTTCTGGAGATATACAGGGGGCCCCAATGAACGCATTACAAAAAGAATCAGCTTTCTAATAATTATTTCCGTCTCGAACCGAATTTCAGTCGAATTTGCCTATACTACTCGTGCTTCCGCTGGAAACTTCCTCCAATTCATGCACACATTTCTTCTTTCTACATACTCGGGAAATATGTCCTCTACTGCAGTGTTGGGAAGGAACGGAACTAAACCGTTCCAGTTCCTAGGAACTAGTTCCTTTTTAAGGAACTAAGGAAGGAACTAGTTCCTTTTTCCAGACAGGAACTAAGGAGGGAACTAGTTCCAATTTTCCAGGAACTGTAACTTATTTTCATAAGTTCCTTTTACTTTTATATAACTTGACTGTACAAATTTAAGAAATGAAAGAGTCAAATCATAGTTTCCTTACAAGATGAAGGGATTGTAAAATACTCAGTTTCCAGGAAATCTAAAATTTGCCTCTATTGTTCTAAATTCTTGTCATACCCTCGCCCCATTCCTACACTCAGTGGTCAACCCCCATCCACCGTGGGTTTCTCACCATTATTAGTCGCATTGCCAGCTAAACTTCATTCTTTTCAATACAATCACCCTTGAGTTTTGAATGATCTTTTGGGTTGTTGCGTTGTGTCGTGCTCACCACCCATGTTGGTTGTGAAACGTGGAGCAGTGCATCATCAACTTAAAGATCATTCAAAATTGATTCAAGGGTCGTGAAAGCCTACATATTCATCCATATATATTTAATTCCTCCAAATCTCAAACATAGTTTATACATTATTTGCAAATACTTGGTTTTAAGTAGAAATCGGATACCTACTAATCATTGACCCTCTCGAGAAGATCTAAAGAAAAATGGTTATTAAAAAAAGGAACTTTTTAGGAACTTTGTTCCATTTGGAAAGGAACTTAGGAACGCCCTAGTTCCTTTTATTTTAGAGGAACTTGGAACTGGAAAGAGTTCCTTTTTCTTATGAGGAACTTGTAACTGGAACTAGTTCCATTTTTTAAGGAACTTACCCAACTCTGCTCTACTGTAGCATAGGAAACACTCCCAATCCTTGGCTGGACAGGTTTCTTCTGGGTGTTTTCTTCCACAGCGACGACACGACTTTGACTGGATGTGACTTGACCTGGGTTGAGGGTGGGACCGACCTGACGACTGACTGACGTCTGCTTCCTTGTCGTCTTGATGTTCTCGCTTCTGGTATCGACCAGGACGACATTCCGATCGTTTTGGGTCTCGATTTACATATAACAGCGACAACTTGGACTGGTTTTCAGCTAATTCCCTGCTAAGTGCGATGGAGCTTGCACTTTCGAATGTTAACGTTGCTCCACTAGGAGCTTACGACGTATATTGTTTGATATGAGACTACATACTAGTCTATCCCGCAGAGCCTCGTTTAGGAAATCATTGAATACACAATGTTCTGACAACTGTTTTAAAGACACAATAAATATGTTTATGCTCTCCCCTTCTTTCTGACTACAGCAGTGGAAATGATATCTCCCCGCTATCATGAGACGCTTTGGGGCAAAGTGGATTTTTAGGACTGACGAAATATCCTTAAACAATACTTCAGAAGGTTTGCTAGGCAATAATGAATAACACATTCTTCAAAATTGCGTTGGTTGCTGCCCCACATAGAGTGATGATCATGGGCACCTTCACTTTATCTTGTCATATCATTTAGGATGAAAAATTGTTCTAAACGTTCCAAATAGGACACTATATTTTCTTGTTCAGGTGAAAATGTTTCCATTGTCCCAATTAATGGTGAGCACAACGTTTCCTTCTTTTCCGCTTGCATGGTGACGACTAACTTTTATGACTGACCTTGATTTAACCTTTTTGACGGTTGACTTTGGGCGTGGCCAGTTCGAATGACTTGCGTGACGTGACGCCTAAATGCTTTACTAAAAGAATTAAAATAATTTTTACATTGTATAAAATGCCTACAGTATGTTGGGAATTTTCCTACCTATTTGCTAGAATAATTTTTCTAAGTTTGCTGTTATGTTGCTGGCTGGTACTCTGGAGCCTGTTGTGCCTGGTGACTTCAATCAATATTTGGTATTAAACCTTCCACAAAATATCACACTCCCAAATACTTATTTCATATAAATAACAAGATGTTTTGTCTAAATGAATATGATCTGTTTCAGGGGCGTGCAGGCAAAGGTTCAATCTTTATCTGGGCTTCTGGAAATGGTGGTCGGGATCACGATAACTGCAACTGTGACGGGTACACCAATTCCATATGGACACTCTCCATAAGCTCAGCAACAGAGAATGGGCTGGTCCCTTGGTATTCCGAAGCATGTAGCTCAACACTAGCAACTACATATAGTAGTGGTTCTACAGGTTTGGCATTTGTTATGTAGCTTTATTTTATACTTGGTAACTCTCACTTAAATTCTCAGCTTAGCGCAACGTCATCTTTACACTCCGAGCTCAGCATAAGCTGCCAATATCACAACACACCTTCCCCCATAATTTTAAAGGTTTGGCCAAATCAAGGCAGGAGAACACATTTCCGCCAGCAATACAGTAAGACCTCTATTACCCGATCACCGATTATCCGATCACCAGTATTATCCAAGCTGCATTCGGGCGCCGCGGTGCGCTTTTTTAAATGACCGAACATAGTAGGCCTAGCGGTGGGCGGGGAGAATTGCAACTGCACAACAGTAGAGAGTGTGAACGAGAGCACGTGCAAGAGAGATAGCCAAGGTCAACATTTGATGCAATGAAGTCTCGACCGTTTCAGTCGCCAGGGTATTGCGTTATGCCCAAAAAACACTGTAGGCCTGTAACAAAATTGCTCTAGCTCTTCAAATAAAAAAGTTTGGTGCACAATATTGGAATAATCATGTGGTAGGAATTTTGGGGATAATCACATCCCTGAGCACGGAGTATAACAAGTTTATTAGTAAGAACAAGAAACGTTACAGAAACGTAAGACGGAAGTCAAAGCAATGAAAGTTAACATGAGTAGATACACTAGCTACACATACATGATAGTACATGGTTAGTGACGTCTGCCGCTAGGCGGCGTTGAGTATCGTGTTACACTGCTGGAACTAGGCCTATCGGGTACCAGCCGTCCTACAACACCCCCTCTTAATCACGATACTAAACATTATGAACAACAATTACCATGTCTAACATTCATACAATTTCTAGATTTAGTTCACTAACATATAGGCCCCTACTTTAGTTTTTGGTCTATGGATGGCCTTAGTCATCAAATCGGCCACGATTTCATCAGTACATTTATACTTAAGTTCAATCTTTTTCAATTCTACAGTTTCTCGAATGTAGTGATGATGAATATCTATATGTTTTGTACGTGAATGATACATTGTGTTACAAGCAATTTTCTGAGCTGACTGACTGTCATTGAAAATTACTACTGCTTCATCTGGTTTCATCATAGATGGAGCTAAACATTTTAACAAACTCTTTAGATAGATGGCTTCCTTGGCCCCTTGTGTCAATGCCATATATTCTGCCTCCGTACTGGACAATGCAACACACAGTTGTTTTCTACTCTCCAATGATATTACATTGTTCCCTAGTTTAAATACAAAACCTGTATACGATCTACGGTCATAACTGTTTCCCCAGTCTGCATCTACATACCCAGTTATTTTTAGTTTTGATTTAGACTTCTTAAATGTCAAGCACATATCTTTAGTCTCATGCAGGTATCTGAGTACCCTCTTAGCTGCACTGCAATGCTCTTGACTATAACAAGTATTGAATTGTGATAATGCACTTACAGCATGTGCAATGTCAGGCCTTGTGTTAACTGCTATGTACATGAGGCTACCGACGATATTCTGATAAGAAAAATTTACATCATTTTTACCTTTTGTCAACTTCGTCCCTACCTCCATTGGAGTCACTGCAGTTTTACAATCTGACATCTGAAACTTGGATAAAACATTTTGAATGTTCTGACTCTGGTCCACATAGATACAATCCTTATCCCTGCGCACTCTCATACCAAGTACATTTCTAGCAGGCCCTAGGTCCTTCATTCTAAACTTCATTCTTGTAGGTGATTTCCCAACACAGCTGAAATTGGCAAGATTAACACCTATTTATAAGAGTAAAGGTAAAAAGAGTGATAGGAATTCTTATCGACCTATATCAACTCTTCCAATTGTAGGGAAAATTATTGAAAATATTTTGCACAAGAGGTTATTACATGAAGTGGATGCATCTGAAGGTTTAAGTGAAAACCAACATGGTTTTAGGAAAGGTAGATCAACGCAAAGTGCCCTTCTAGCATTTACAGATTTTTATCTATAAAGGGATTGACAAGCGGAAGGGTTTAAGGTTGGAGCTGTTTTTGTTGATCTTGGGAAAGCATTTGATTCAGTACCTTTTTTACCTCTTTAAAAAAACTAAAAACCAGGTATAACATAAGTCCTTATTTTGTTATCATATTGGCGGATTATTTTTAAAAAAAAAAATGTTTTATCAATCTTGCAAAATATAGTTCAAAAGTATTCATATATTTTGTGGAGTACCACAAGGATCAATATTAGAACCCCTTTTATTTATTTTTTACATAGATGATATATCTACATAATGGGAGGAATCAATTATATCTTATATGCTGATGACTTGGTCTTTTATTTAGAAGGTATGTATGTTGAAGAGATCGTAAGACGTCTTCAAGAAGTTTTAAAGAGGATGGATGATTGGTTTAAAACTCAGGAACTTGATATTAATTATAGTAAAACAAATTTTATGATTTTTCATAAGGCTAATGATAGAAGCATGAATGATATTCATTTGACATTGAATTGTAATGGTGAGCTAATTTCTAGAGTATATGAATTTAAATATCTTGGAGTTTTCTTAGATTGTAATTTAAATTTTAAGAAACATTATGAATATGTATGTAATAAAGTATCATCAGCAATAGGAATTATAAGTAGAATGAAGAGGTTTGTAACAGAGAGAATGTTGAGGTTACTTGTAGATTCTTATATTCACTCTATTATTGATTAGTTCTGCCTGATGAGTCCCAGAAGGACGAAACGCGTCGTGGATTAAGGTAACAACTTTACATTAGCTGCAGTTGTCATCAGCAGGTGAAAAGTTTTGTCGCCCCCAGCCCTTCAGGCTGGGATTTATGTTCTCTTTGCTTTCCCAACCTGTCAACCCTTCTCCAATCTATTATTGATTATTGTTTAGTGGTTTGGGCAGTAAGACCTTCTACCGAATATGTTGTACTTCAGAAGAGAATTGACCATCTGTTTGATTCAATTCCTATGAGCCAAGATTTACAATCTGATTGCTTCACGATTGAGGAAAGAATGAAATGTATCGTACTGGTAAATACATACAAAATTTTGAAAGGTATGTATTCAGTTATTTTACCCAATATTTTAAATTTTGTTGATCGTGATAGAAATTCTATTCTAATAAACTCTTTGAAAGTTCCTAAATTAATTTCTGAATCATTAAGAAAGTCATTCTTGTACAGAGGAATTCAATTTCTTATGATATTAGAAGCCAGTTTACTGAGCTAGGAATAGTACAATTTAAAAGTAAAATTGAAGCAATGATAATGAATCGAAGAACAAAGAAGAATTGATTTTTACTATTTATTTGTGGGGCATTGTCTCTGTGTTTATGTAATGTTAATTTATCTTCATATGTTCTTATTTATGATTTTGCTGTTCTCTTTGTTTGTTCATTATTGCTTTGATTTTGATGTATTCAATGTATTTTCAATTGATATTTTTCTGCCTAGATTGTCTGGTTGCCGCCCACTGGTGGAGCTTGCAACTTGAGTTAGGTGTCCTGTATCATTGCTGTGATCAGTTTTTTGACAATGAACAATTTTAAATAATTATATATCTGATATAATTATATATTAGAGTCAAGATCTTTTGTGCTAAATTGTTATCAAGATTTCAACACAAGAATGAAGATTCGCTTTCGGTGGTTTCTTTTCCCCGAAAGATTGATTTCTCCCTTATTTTCTGTTCCTTGATTTTTGGCAAACCTCATATTCGTTTGAGTGGGATCGTCTAATAAATCATTTTTTCTTTTCGTTTTTTTTTTTTTAATGTTCTTTTTTTTTTTTTTTTTCTTTCTTTTTTCTTTCTTTTTTTTTCCTTTTTTCTTTCTTTCTTTCTTTTTTTCCTTTTCTTTTTCTTTGTCTTTCTTTCTTTCTTTTTCCTTTTCCCCCCCCCTTTTTTCTTTTTTTTTCATTCTACCCCTTTTTTATATTTGATTCATTCATTAAATGCATATACGGTAATATATATTTTTTTATTTGTTACCAAAATTGTTGTGTTTAAATGCATTGTTGTTGTAATGCTACTATTTCAAATATCTACGAAAATGTAGTTTATTGTTGTTTCTGCATCTATGTAATTAGATTTATTTAGTTGTCCTCCTTTGTTAATCAGTTTTTATAACTGAATAGGATAGACGTTAAATAAATAAATAAATAAATAAATAAATAAATAAAATATTCATCAGTTCACTCTTAAGTTTGTCCTTAGCTTGGCTGTCATTACTAAAGAGAAAAATGTCATCTACAAAAAGTGCTACATACAACACATTTTCTTTGTTTACTTTCTGATACACACATGGTTCCAATTGAGAGTGGCTAAACCCTAATCTTTTTAATTCACTATCAATTTCTTTGTACCAAGCCCTAGAGGTACAATGCCTTGTTTAGTTTGCAAACCTTCTCTTCCTGACCAGGAACAACTGCACCCTCAGGCTGTACCATATACACATCCTCATCTATTGTACCATGTAGGAAAGCTGTTGTTACATCCCAGTGATCTATATCCCAATCATATTCTGCAGCTAGACTGAACAACATTCGCATAGTAGTTCCCCGCACAACTGGCGAAAAGGTTTTAGTATAATCCTCCCCATACCTTTGAGCATACCCTATGGCTACCAGTCATGCTTTATACTTAGTTACTTTGCCCTCACAATCTCGTTTGATTTTAAAAAATCCACTGATTGTCTACAGGCTTCTTTCCAGGAGGAAGATTGACAAGTTCCCAAGTTTGATTTATATTCAATTGACTCTAATTCCTGAGTCATTGCACCTGTTCATGGCCTCTAAAACAGTCTTTGGATCATCATCATCACAACTCACTGCACTATACATTACAGGGTCTGGAAACTGCCGAGCAGCCCTCTCGCGTAATGGGTATCTGCGCTCCGGTTCGACTGCTGGCTGTTCATTTTCTCCCACACTTGATTTGTCGTCACTGCTACTGGAATTATTCTCATCTTCTTCTTCCGGGTCTTCTTCAAGAACGGTAGACGTATTTACAGTGTTGATCTCTTCTTTGTTCGGTACCCCCTCTTCTTGTGGCTTACCGGTGAACTCATGTTCGATGAATTTCACATCTCGTGCCCGCGTCACATTCCCAAGTTCGTTAGTGTCCATCAATCTGTATCCTTTAGTTTCGGTACAGTACCCTACGAAGATCATCTTCTTACTCTTTGGGTCGAGTTTCTTTCTCTTCCTTTTTGGGACATGTACATAAGCTGTGCACCCAAACACTCGTAAGTTACTCACATCAATTTTCTTTCCCGACCACATTTCTTGGGGCGTTCCATGAGGCACTGCTCTAGTTGGGTTTCTATTCTTGAGATAAATAGCAGTGTTGACTGCTTCAGCCCAGAATCCCTTCCCCAGTCCGGCTTCCTGCAACATTGTCCTTGCCTTTTCAATGATTGTCCTGTTCGCTCTCTCTGCTATACCATTTTGTTCTGGCATGTCCGGCACCGTGGTCCGGTGTTTAATGCCGTTGTTCTTTAAGTATCCCTTGAATACGGAATTGCAATATTCTGTCCCGTTATCCGTTCGCAGACATTTAATTTTGTTACCAGTCTCCAGTTCAACCATCTCTTTGAATTCACGGAACTTCGAGAACACCTGCGTCTTTTCTTTCAGAAAATACCCAAAAGTTTGTCTAGTGAAATCGTCTATAAAAGTTAATTGGTACCTGGCTCCACTGAATGACGTCACCTCCAAGGGCCCGCACAGATCCGAGTGAATTCTCGAGTCGCTGTGTTGTTTTGCTTTCACTTGTTCTGTAAGGACTCCGACTCATCTTCCCAGCTATGCATGAGACACACTGCTTCTGTTTTTCAGTAACAGAAAAATCCACACCAATGGCAAGATTTTTCATTTCTAGCATACCTTGTTCATGCAGATGCCCTAGTCCAGGGCTGCCACTGATATTTTTTTCAAATCCTGTATGAGGACGTTAAATACTATCCGCAAATATCCGTGAAAAGTCTAAAAACGTTGATTTCATTGATCAAACTATGAAAATGGATAAATGTGATGTTTATATTTGTTACCATCTTAACCTAAAAGTTGCCAAGGGCCTAGGCCTATGCACAGACGAGAAGAAAGGAAGCCAGAAACACCCGTGGTTGCTTCAATTAAGATTGCATAAAAATTTAAAATGTTATTTATTTACAGAAAATCCATTTTAAACATTAAAATAATATTTTCTGACCTGGTTAAAAAATTCTAGGCCTAGGCCTAGCTAGCCTAGGCCCTATGAATGTCGCATCACAATTTTGACCTAGGCCTAGCCTAGGCCCATGTGTTGTGTTCTATAATAACATTGCAGAACTTGATAATAACATTTTAATCATATACTAATTCTATTTTTCACTTTTAATATCACATAATCCAAACTTTATAAACAAAAACGAAAGAAAACAATTTTGTGGGCTCTTGGCTGTTCAATTTAACTTGCATCCTCCCCAAAAGCAACTGTGCAGTGTGATTGGCTGTTTCTCAATGGAAGCAGTTCCTACTTCATCTGGGACACGGCTCCGCCCATGCTCCGCCCCCTATCGAAAGTCGAATCGATTATCGCCCCGCCTTCAATGTTTACAATCAAAATTAGCCCGCGCAGATTCAAATATACGAAAATAAGCATAGAAAACGTAATTAACAAAATATCCGTAAAAAAGACTAAAAATCCGTTTATCCGTTTGGCACCCTTAATATCCGTAAAAACGGATAAAATCTGTTAAAACGGCAGCCCTGCCCTAGTCTTCTGTGCCAACTCACGACTTCCATCAGTCTCAGATCTTCTAGTCTTCTGTACATCCTCCTGTAGGCCTAGGCGCACATCGGTTTTCGTCAGACACGCGCGTTCTTGTGCTTCATCCTTGGTGTCCAGCTCGTACACTCCACCAACTTCTGTTGCTGATCCTACAACTGTACCCTGAACACGGATATATTCAGCACTGTATATCTGACATCCTGATGTCGCAGTAAAAAGTACATTCTGTCCCTTATGAACCATACTGCTCACTGACAAGAGGTTGGTTGCCAACCCTGGAACATGCAATACTTCAAAAATATGATCACCTGCATTACCTGCCTTTAACTTCACTGGCACAATTTAGAATCTATTAAATCAAGCCATATATGCAGAGTTTCGTGTGTATTTTATGTTTCTTTGTCCATTGCATGACATGTCATGTCATATATCATTTTCTCATATCAGGATATGCTTCGAGAGCAAATATACCAAAAATCGCGACCATCCGAGTTTTTTTTTTGATAATTCGAGCTGTAGGCCTACCCGGTCTCGTTCAACTTGGATAATCAAGGTCTTACTGTAGTTGCAAATAAATCCTTTATCTTTGGTGAAGGGTAATGCTCAGTGACTAAAGCTCGGTTCACAGCTACCTTGATATCCACACAAGTGGATGTTACCCTTTTCCTTTTTAGGACAACTACCAACGGGGATGCTTATTGTCTAGGTATTTGACTGGAGTCAATTTCAGTCTCAACTGGTTTTAACAAAGCATAAGGCACAGATAACGGCTTGTGAAGTATAGGTATAGCACCCTTTTTAACTTTTAACACAATATCAGCTTTAACGCCTTCTATACTAGCTCTATCTTTACTAAACACTTTAGGATACTTGTATTAAAGGTCTTTATTTATTTATTTATTAATTAATTTACTATTTATTTAATGTCTATCCTATTCAGTTATAAAAACTGATTTACAAAAGAGGACAACTAAATAGAAAACAAATCTAATTACAGTACATAAATGAAGAAACAACAATTTTGGTAACAAATAAAAAGGGTAAATGCAATTAATTAACCACCTGCCATACCACGTCTGTCAGACGGGCGTCAGGGGGTGTTTCTTTGTCAATAGTGGATGGCATGTGAAACAATGACTTTTGAGGAGAATCAAATTTTTAATATATTGTGTGTTTTTTTAGAGTATTAAAAATTGTGGGATTTTTTTTTTTTTTAGAAAAATTTTTGGGGGAAATTATCTTGGGGAATAGTGGCCAAGGGGGGGGGGGGGAGAGGGGGAAGAAAAATGTCAAGATCGGATGAGAACCAATCAAATTACCTAAAAGGCTTGACTAAATTCCCTAAAATAGTTATTTTTTTATTTTTTTAGAATTTCATCCAAAATGGGGTGGAGGGGGGGGGGAAGGAAAGGGAAGCTTAGTAGACAGTGGGGGGGGGGGGATGAATTACTTTGAAAGGTGTTTTAGGTGGCTAAATATCACTGTCATGTTCTAAGGTTACTAGTACATACGAAATAACGAGCCACTCTGTCAAGACGAGTTCCATTTATTTTCTGCTTCCAAGCCGCAGTGCTACCAACCACCTAGTATGCACAACTCGAAGGAGTTGTGCCTGTTGTTGTTAAGCTATATATGACACCTCCCCACTTAGATAGGTGTGGAGAGATTGTAAGATATGACAATACTAAATTTATCTTATACATTACTACCCTAGTACCTAAATCTCAATGTTTTGACACTAATACCTAAATCTCATGGATTGGACATACATTACTGCCACTAATTCCTAAATCTCAATGGTTTGACCACGGCCCTTCCACTTCGGGTTGTAACTGAAGTGCTCTTCATTGGAGCAACCAGTTCCGCGGTATCTTCACTAGGCTCCTCGCATTCGTCACTCATCCCCGGATCCTGGAAATCTGGAGTTTCTAGTGATGGACGTAGGTCGCGACGGTTCCGCCTCAAGATGGAGTTGTTTGCGTCACGAACAATGTATGATCGTGGAGTCGAGTGTGCCTCCAAGATCTGTGCGGGCTTCCAGCTATTTTCTCTCCGCACGTAGACATCTTCTCCTGGTTCTAGTGGTTTCAAGTCCTTTGCACCTCGGTCGTAATATTGCTTCTGAACCTGCTTCTGCTTCTGAATTTTTTTCAATAACTTGATTATTTAGACAGGGTTGTAGATTCTTGGTCGTTATGGGAACCTTGGTCTTAATGTTTCGGTTGAATAGGATTTGTGAAGGTGAGAGCCCAAGTCCCTTTATAGGTGTACTTCGATATTCCATCAATGACACATACACACTACGCCCCTCCTCATTTGCCTTGCGTAGCATCTTCTTAGCGACCCCAACTGCCCTTTCAGCCATGCCATTGGACTGTGGATAGTGCGGGCTTGATGTCACAACATCAAAGTTCCAATCTTTAGCAAACTGGAGGAACTCCCGGCTCGAGAATGGCATATTGTCGGCAACGAATTTGTCTGGGATTCCTAGGTGGGCAAAGATGGATTGTAAAACATTGATGTCCCCTGTCGCCGTTTTATTTTTCAGTTGTACCAGCTCGATCCACTTGCTATAGTGGTCGACGACGACCAAGTAGTCTTTGTCCCCTAGTTGTAGGATGTCTGCAGAGATATTCTCCCATTGTCGGGCTGGGACTGGATGTTGTAAGAGAGTCTCTCTGTGATTTGCCTTCTGGAACTTTGCGCAAACCGCGCACTTTTGAACAAACTGTTCAATTTCCGAGGCCATGTGAGGCCAGAACAGTAACCTTCTGGCTTGCATCTTGCAACGCTCGATACCGGAGTGACCTTCATGCAGCAGATTTAGAATGAACATTCTTAACGACGCTGGGACAATGAGCTTGTCGCTAATAAACACGAGGCCCTCGGCAACATGAATATCTGCTTGAAGATTCCAATAGTGTTTAACCTTGTCCGGAACATCATGTTTGCTTTTTGGCCATCCCTTGGTGTTGTACTGAATCAGTGTTGAGAGGGTTTCGTCCTGATGTGTGGTTTCAAGGAACTGGATCTTCCTTTCTTGCGACATGGGCATGTACTTAACAAGAGTGGACAAGTCTTCCTAGGTCTTATTTCACCACCTTGATAAAGGCAGTGACAGAGTATCTGCCCACAACTCTTTTCCAGGAACTACACAACAGTTAGGGTGTATTTAGGACTGTAGAGCAGACGCAAAA
>JAMZAV010008136.1:0-29768 GCA_024449915.1 Sweltsa coloradensis | reverse complement strand
TATAAAGTCAGATTTATTACAAATGCTGTCAAAATTATGTAGATGTTGAAAACAGTGCGTGTACTTCTCGTATGCCCAAAAGAAGAAGGCGTCGTAAAAAAACTTAGGCCCGTGATGCCAGAGGTTTACCCAAGATTTTTTTTATCCTTAAGGTATACCCTAACAGGATCAGAAGAGAAAATCTATAGAGGTCGAAATTCATACGAGACTTATGGCCAGGGACTGCGCTAGTGATAGAGCATTGAGCAATCATCTGACACTGCTCACCGCACAATTGTATTGCTCGTCATGTAGCGTTCGGCCATTGTTATCTACGAAGACAGTCTAGAATATGAAATGGATGTGTTTTTTCATGCTCTACAACTTTTATTTGAAACAAATTTTCATCGGATCGTTAGTTTCTATTTTATTTTAATAAATATGTAAAAACAATTTAGATAATTTTTTAAAAAGAGAGTAATAATTTGAATCAAGTCAATCAAGTCGCCAGTGAATCAAAACAGGGCGCGCCAAACGCGATATTATCAAACAACCGATTCTTATCAAACATTTTAAAACAATTTTGAGCTATTTCGGTCCAATACTTCACTCAATATCGCTAATTTTCCATTTTTCAACAAAACTAAAATATCTGAAAATTGATTTTCAAAATGGCGGATAACCCGTAACCGGATTTTTTGGGATTCTGTTGGGGATGTTCTGGAGACCTACCTGAACAAATTCCAAATGGTCCCTGCTTGTTTTTTTGAATTCGTGGGTTAAGGCTTAAAATGAGCTAATTGCACTGTACTATAAGCTCTTTAGTTCTTTTTGATAGAATGTATCCAGAATGGGATGATCATAATTAAGAACAACAGGGCGGTGGGAGAGTGGGGGGAGCGGACAGGTCATTGACGGCTTTTGGGAAACGTGTTGTCTAAATTTGACTGCATACTTTTTTTCAACTTTTTCAAAGCTCAAATTTAACTATGGAACTAATTAATTTACCCAGATATAAAGTTTATAAATTTCTTTAATCGAGTTTCTTAAGGAATTAATAAGGTGGAATTATGTTGTGAGCAAACGTTAACAGTCAATGATGGAGATTACCTTTTGTTATTGACCACTCTCGTGATGACATCCAGCACCGACTTCTTAGTAAGTGTATCGTAGTCGATTTTCTCCCCTACTCCGTGATCAATGGCCTTGACAAGGTTAATGTGTTGATCAGCAATGAAGGGTATCCCGACCACAGGGACGCCTCGATACACGGCTTCCTGGAAGCTCAACAAGCCACCGTGGGTGATGAACAGCCGGACATTCGGGTGGCCGAGGATGTCGCTTTGAGGCAGCCACTTGCCCAGCTTGACATTCGGGGGTTGCCCGGGTAGGACGTCGGACTCCCATTTCCACAGGATGCGTTGGGGTAGCTCTCTGAACGCCTCCAGAAGAGCGTTGATCTTGTCTTGACCCAGCTTGTCGCTTCGAACGTTAGAGCCGAGACTGAAGAAGATGACGCCATGGGTAGATTCGTCGATAAATTTCTTAATGTCCTGCAGAAAAACAACATAATTTAATAATATCGATAACTAGATATGCAAAGAATGGCCAGCATCAAAGAATAAATAAATTTAAATTATTACTTTGAAATTGCTACAGATCATCAATCCTAGAGCTGCCTTATTCAGCATAAATCTTTATGCCTAACATCACCATTTGCCAGTTAAATATCCCAATGTACATTTAAGATTTTGTATCAATTTGTGCTGAGAGAGTGTGAAATATTTATGATGCGAAACTTTTTCACTTTTCCATATCCACAAATTATATTCTACCGTACATGCACATATCAATCAGAACCGTTCCTAATAACAAGTCAATTTTATCTTGCTTACTTATGATGTCTAAATGTAAAGTTGTTAGATGAATTTGTAACCTAAGACAAGTCTTCATAATACAACAACACATTAAAACGAGCCAATGTTATTAATCATAAGGAGTGTACGACGAGTGTCCGTTGTCTAGTAACGAAGGTCACCGTAACAAAAACTTTGCTTCAAGATATTACTTCAACCATTTCTTGTGTCAACATGTGTGAATGCATTTTTCTTTAAACACTTAACTAAAATTTTGTCTATTGGCTTAAGTTTAATATCATAACTTGTAAATGATTATGATACATGATCACAACTTACTGCCGGCAGTGGCTTCGACGGCTTAATGTGCAATCCACCCACAGGGATCATGGCTGGAACCAGTGGTCTCGGGTAGTCCATGCTAGGGTGGGTGTTGACCATGATCATACTGATGTGGCGCTCGAGTTCATTCACTGAAGGCGTTGACTCACCAAAACGTTTTCGAATCATTTTGTCCATTTTTGGCAACAATTCGTAATTTCTCAAATATGTTGAGGCCAAATACATAATTGTGTTTGAAAACCTTTGGTAGAAAGACATATGATCTGTGAATGGAATATGTAAGTCTGGAATGTAGGCTGGCGAGTTTGGATTGCCCAATATTGTACTAGCCCAGGAAGGGCTGCTGTAACCCGTAATGGCAAGCACAGGTGGGTAGTTAAAGTGGTGGATAAGACCAAGCAAACACTCTGAAATAACCACCTCGACAATAATAAGGTCGAATGTCTCGTTTTTCTTCAATTCCATGAGTGTCTCCATTCCTTTTGTAGCTATACCCTGTTCGCAAAATTGCACCGCCCAAACGTACAACATTTTCAAGCTCTCGATTGGTCCCATTGAACTCATCTCTTCAAAATTGAAGTTCCCTTCGGTGTCGTCGTCCTTATAGGAGTATCCATCCTCTAGAAGGATTTCTCTGTAGTTCTGGACGGGCGACTTCTCCAGATCTGGACTGAAGACGGTGACCTGATGACCTCTAGCGGCGAGGGCGAGGGTTAACGGGCGGTTCCAGATGTGGTGGCTCTTGGAGGCCGTGGCGACCAAGGCGAGAATCTTTGCTCCTTTTGCCACGTTAAGAGTGGCCAACGCCATCACGAAGTACAATGCCAGTTGCATGACTGGTAGACTTCACCTAAAAACACATAGGAAAGAAGAGTTACTATATAACCAGAGCTGACGAGTAAGATTTCGTTTCCGAATGGGTGGAGGGGATGTACTCATAATTTTTGTTTCGTTTGCTCGTACATCTTTGCAACCTGCCACAAGACAGCACACCCTAAGTATACCTACTGCTTCTTGTTTTTAATTTGTTTTTGAGTGTGGGTATCACGGGAAAAGAGTAGGGACGTTTCACGGGCAGAGTGGAATTTCCTCCCTTACCCCTCTTTCACACGTGCCTGAACCACTGTAATTTCTGTAAACAACCGTTTCTGGGTAACAACACCTAATTATTAATTTTACGGGTAAAGTAATTGGGTTTGCCGAAACTTTACTTGGAGATTTTCAAACTTGGCAAAATTTTAAACACATTGGAAGTGCTCGTTATTGCTTTACAAAGTCAGCGTAGTTGTCTTGGCAACACTTTGTGCTCGTGCATGTGTTTGTAATCACGTGTAATCAGGCGCGTAGGAAGGGGGGATGGGGGAATAGACGACCCCACTTTTCACTCGGACCCCACCCCCACTTTTTACACTGACCGCCCCACTTCCATAGTAAATATGCACATACACTTATACAATTCGACATTCACCTTGATGAAACGAATATGTTTGCATGTATGCTTTGTCATTATATAAAAAAAATAGGCTGAAATTTACTAAAATTGTTCACTTCACATTCATTTTTTGAGTTTTTATATCGCAGATAGTTGCTGTAAAACATCGTTTACAGAATCCGAGTTCAGTGAAACATGACGAAACAACTGTAGTATGGTGATTTTTTTTTCGCCTTCGGCGAAAGGGTTTCCGGCGCCTGGGCCTTTGCCCCAGGCCCCACCTGCCACCCTCAAAACCTGCAGATGGATTTTACCCCCCCCCCCCAACTTTCAAAACGTTCCGACGCGCCTGTGTGTAATTGTTCTTATGACCCCACTTACGCTCAGTTTGTTTCCACACCATGTGTGGCTTGTGCAAGTCAATGTTGTTGGTGTTTTTTGCTATGTTTTAAGGTGCGTGAATGCCTAAATATTGGCTTGTGCTAAATCAAGCACTACTTGATATTTTTACACAAGTTCATGCATACTTGAAACTTGACAGGTAGTTTGAGCGTATGACGATGAAACTGCTCAAGCAAATTTTGATCCAATCAGCGAACTGCTTTTCTTTACGCAATAAACAGATGCCTTGTTTACGTCTACACCATCCACCATCTTTGTAGGTTATGTCTGACTTTTCTCATTGCAACATCACATTCTTTGTACTGTATGGAATTATATCAGACGATATGAAGAACGAGGTAGGCATATGTATAATATGTTATCAATAGTACTAGGCCTAAGGTTGATTGAGATCGGGTGATTGGTGATTGGGTAGGCCTACCGTATTAAGCTTTGGGGTGATGGCCTAGGCCTACTTATAAATTGCGTTGAAACCTGCATTTTTCTTTGCGTAGCCGCGTTTTGTAATTTTATTATTTTTATATAAGTATCTAATGATAAAAAAACAGCCAATGCATCCTTACTTACTGTCCGTCTTAGCAGAACTAGTATGTATCCTCTTCGAAACATAACCTCACTTTTTGCAAAACCAGCTGTAGGGTAGACGCCATTACTGAAGCTCACTTACGTGAACTATTTGCGTCAAATTTGCATGTGCAAGCAAAACTGACAACAGTATCGGTGTATCAGTTGTGATTAGAATTCAGTGTCATGCAGTGTTTGTAACTCATATCGATTCTATCGTTCCTGTACATAAATGTTCGTGTTATTTCAATGAACGACATACGACATAATATTGCTAGTTGCTTACGTAGGTGAGACTCCATTATTGAAAACATTCGTGTATTATATTGCTATACCTAATCAACACGAACCTAGGAATGTATCGAGAACTTGTATTGCACAGGGTATCAGACTTTGGATGGTGGGCGTTGGACAACGCATGAGGAGAATCAGAACATTATTGTGTGATGAGGAGAGGAGACCTTCACGACTGCATTCTGAAGGGGCATCACTTAGGGGTCAGATAAATGAAAGTGATAACAGCTTCTTCCTGCCAAGTCTAACTGAAGAACAAGCTGCTGATCTCTGAAAGGTAAGTTATGATGCTCTTTAACTCTCCGCTGTGGCACATACGATTAGGACGCTGGTCCAAAGCATATGGCTCTACGAGGACGTGGGTTCGAATCCCGCATAGGGCATGGGTTTTCTGTAATCGTTTGTCATCGTCATCGATCACCACTTATCGTCTCGAATAGCCTAGTGCATTAATAGAGACATTAACCAATTAAAGTCATCATCATCGACTCCGACAACCAATACCGCATAAGAGTTGAATAGATTCCCATCGTTGACCCAGACAGAGTTGGATACTTGAATTAGGAAGGTCGTTGGAGGCAACAAGCTCTCGTGCGTGGGTTCGACGAGTGTGTGGAACGGCAATTGATGATCATAGTCTGGATAACGTAGGGGGAAGAGACACAATTGGAATCCGGAGAGAGAGGAGAAACCTTCATTACAGTAGAGAAACTCATTTGAACGTAGTTTGGATCCGCTCTAGATTAAGAGTCTGCGGAAGTCGATTCTCCCACGTCAACTGCTATGGTAATACATCTTCTTGTCGACCAATTATATTTGCGACTTTGTTTTCGTAAAAACAAGTACTTCCCGAGATAACATTATAATAAACACAAACCATATATTCCTAAACGCAACATAATATTGTAAATCCGTATTTTCAATTTTTTGGACCAGAAACTGCAACGATTTCAAAGCAAAATTTTAAAATTTAAAATAGGAAGTGTGTACTGGTTTTCTTAAATTCCTAAAAAAAATGTTAAATTTCAATTATAAATCTAAATCTTAAAGCAAGTAAGTAAAGTGAGAAACTGACACAAAATATTTATTCAAAGATGGCGATGTATGGTAGAACTTTTTAACGATATGAATTCTAACTTTATTATTGTACAGTAAAACTAATACCCGATTCCAACCCGGGTTAATATGGGTTAACAAAACTCTCTTCGGGTTTAGCGGGTAGACTTGTACTGTACTTATTGACTATCAGAACATGAATGAACCTCAGGTTGGACTTTGAAGACAGATTAAAAAAGAAAAAAAAATATTGACTCCATATCATATTTTTATATTCTTGTGGGACACCTCACCAGGTACAAATGCATGCACTACTTAATTGTCTACCAAGGTATTTTGACGTAGAGTATATACATTTGCGTAAACGACTGAAGAAATCATGGAAATAATTTCATAAAACATTGCTATACAGGCGAGTATCGAAACCAGGAACCTACTGAGCCAGTGTCTCGTGCGTTATACTTGAGCTCAGTCTGTCTACCAGAATCTATATCTTTGCTCACAGCTATAGCTGTTTCACTGTAGTTTATAAACTTATTCATTAGGGAACACTTGACTTAGGTCCAGCTAGAATGCCCCTCCTATTGGACGCTGCGAATGAATCCTGTTTGTCGTCTAGATATTATGTGGATAAGGTACAAAATAGTTATGCATAATGTTTAACCTATGGGGTAAGAACACCCAACATTTATTTATTACCGTGTTTAATTAAGCATATTACCAAATCCAAATCAATATTCCCAATTATAATTAACTAGGAAAACGCTAAAGTCCCGCCGCGTTGATGGATGAGCGTTTTTTTGTAAGTTTTTTTTTGCGTTTTGTGCTTTTTGTTTGCACTTTTCCTTTACAAGTGCTTTTTGAATGCATTGTGGAGGTGATTGTTGTCAAGTTTCTATTGTTATTTGTTAATTGGTATTATAAACTTCAAAAAACTCATATTAAAACCTTTATTTCTGTAGATTCTGACTGATTTTTTCAACTTTTTCTCACCATAACCTTAATGTCCATGTGAAATCTGAACGTTGTAGCCCTACCCGTTTGGTCAGAATCGGCCCAAATGTGACGAAAATATCGCACTAAAAATTAAAAAACTAATATTAAAACCTTTATTTCTATGGATTCTAGCTAACTTTTTCAACTTTTTCTTTCAAAAGGTACTACATCACCATAATCTTAATGTCCATGTGAAATATGAACGTTCTAGCCCCACCCGTTTGGTCAGAATCGGCCCAAATGTCACGAAAATATCGCACTAAAAATCGAAAAAAATCGTAAAAGTACGATATTCATGAGAAATATTTCTTCGATTGTACCCAAAAACAATACCCCTCTAAGTTCAGAGAAAACGAAGGTCCGGTCAAATTTTCATCAAGATCGCATATGCCGTTTGCCCGGAATCGAGCGAACAAACAGACGGAAAAACAAAACAAAAAAAAAAAAAAAAAAAAAAAAACACCCGAGCTAAATTTTTTGGGGGTCAGTGAAATTGAAGTCTTCGCTTCCGCTCGCTACGCTCGCTACGCTCATCCAACAATCATGTTTATGTAAATCAATCCAGAAATGACGAAATTCATCTCGGCGGGGTATTTTTTAATTTCTATATTGATTTACATAAAATCAAATACACTAACGGGAATGTTTCCCGATTAATGAAATTGAGAAATAACAATAATGTATTGTCATGTGATTTTTTAAATATATTGGAACTTAATTTCTAAAAATAGTTTTTTTATATCACATTTATTAATTGGCCTTTAAAGTTTAAATTCTAGTTTTTTAGCTCAAATATACTACAGAATTGTACCGATTTTATAAGATCAGATAAAAACAATGTCGTAAAAATACAATTTTTAACTAAAAAATATGCATCGCGAAACTACTCTTTTTGGTATAATCAGGTTCTTGTGAACGAAGCACATACCCAAATCAAAAGAGCCAAACTTGTTTATACGCAAGAAAGAAAGAAAATTTTCTTTCTCGCTCTAATCTAGGGCGACGGTCGTTCGCCCGCAGCCAAGCGCACGCGAATGCTAGAAGGCGATGACTAACTCGACCCTGTATACAGCTACCCGAGTTGGGGGGTTTTCAGCTATCTGCACACGCCGTCCCGAAAGATTTACAATCTTGAAACTCGGTATATGACCTGATATGTGGTCCATGACATACCAAAAAAAAAAAATCAGACCGATCCGATAACCCGTTCTGTGTTAAAAAAAGTGCGTAAAAATCGACTTAAATCTTTCGGCTGGCTGGTTGGGGGGGGGGGGGGAGATTCTGCCAGAGAGGAAAAAGAGCCTACAGAGAAAACGGTACATCTTAGAACTATTAAACTTGGACCACACTTAGATGTACCACGGACTCACATACTTCTGCCAAGAGACAAACAATATTCCACCCCCAACACCCCCTAAATCATCCCCTAAAATTAAAATAATTCATAGCTCTAACCCAAAATTGAATTTTTAATCAAATTAGTTATTAAAATTATTTTCTAATATGTTTAAACCCAATCGGCATATTCTCATTATATAAACCACATTTTGTCAACCCCCATCCCTTATAGTTTATATTATTTTTACCTTGATTTCCAGCATTCACCATGAAGGCACCTAATGAGTTATCAGCATGAAATTTGGCATGATGGTACATACTAATATAAAAAAATGTTCACCGAAAGGCAAGCAATATTCCACCCCCAACACCCCCTAAATCATCCCCTAAAATTGAATAATTCATAGCTCTAACCCAAAATTGAATTTTTGTTCAAATTAGTAAATGTTTTAATGTGTTTTAACCCAATCGGCCTATTCTCATTTCCTAAACCACATTTTTTCAACCCCCATGGCCCTAATAGTTTATATTATTTTTACATTGATTTCCATCATTCACCATGAAGGCACCGAATGAGTTATCAGCATGAAATTTGCCATGATGGTACATAATAATATGAAACATAATAATCCTCCAGGAGGCAAGCGATATTTCACCCCCACTGTTAAAACGTTAGGTCGTATTTAATACAATTTTAATATTTTAATTGCTGATTAAAATTATGCGTCAATGTGTTTTAGTCCGGTCAACTCATTCACACAAATACCCAAGACGACATTAACCATAGGAAATTTAATAAAAACATTGTATATTGCTAACTACAGATTGTAAACAAAAACAAAAGGTGGTAGCTTTTGTTTCTAGACAATCTGTTTTAAAGGCACTGTATCCACCTTTACACGTATTTCACGCCTTGATATGAAACAAACAACAAAAAGATGTTATATCCCCCCCAAATACAAAAATTTGTTAAAAATGGCAGCCAAGCTCTCCTTCCAAGTCTTCGGCTGTGAATGCTGTGAGATGTAGAAGTTGAGCCAAGCATTTCATTCTTTCTCCCTAGTTTCGCATTGAAAAGAAGTAAGATCATTTCGCCTGTTGACGAGTGCTTAGCAAACCATTTTCGTGGTAAAAAAAGTAAAAATTTTAAACTCAAAATCATAAAAAAATTACTTGGCCATTGACTATTTAGAGTCCTTGTACCAAATTCAATGGCCAAGTAATTTTTTTATGATTTTAAATTTTAATTTTTTTACTTTTTTACCACGAAAATGGTTGGCTTGGCACTCGTCAACAGGCGAAATGATCTTACTTCTTTTCAATGCGAAACTAGGGACAAAGAATGAAATGCTTGGCTCAACTTCTACATCTCACAGCATTCACAGCCGAAGACTTTGGAAGGAGAGCTTGGCTGCCGTTTTTTTGTTTTTTTTTTTACAAATTTTTGTATTTGGGGTGTTTACTACCTGTATCTTCCAATATCATGGGCATACATAACGTCGCAATGTTAATTCTTATTAGAGATTTTAGCCGATGAAACCTTGCTTCAAAACTACAAAATTTGAAGATTCTTCGTCTTGTTATTCTTTATTTTATTCGGTTGATTCATTATTCAGACGTTATCAAATGAGTAAATAATCCTTAAAACACATGTTTTTTGGTCGTGACCTATGCAGCGCATGTGTTAAAATTAAATGTTTATCTGTGTCTTTGAGGCAACATCCTTCTTTGGATTCATACATAAATAATTAAGGTTTATTATAACTTTAAACTATGTAAACCAATCAACTTTTTAAGAAACATCTAATAAGTGATGTACCCCAGAATTTCTGAAGAAAAAAACGTAAATAATGTGCGTATTTAAAGTTCTGCTCACCATAGAGTACAGGAAGGATGACTTCCTACTGATGTATCAGCTTGTTAGCACACAACTGTGTCATCTCTAAATGACGACCTTGAGGCTAATTAAAAGACCGACTATTTCGTAATTTTGGTCCAAACATGCGAGCAAGTAAACTTAAAAAGTGCGTATCATGCAGCTCAAATATTTTACCTATATACACCTGTTGTATGATTACGTAATATTACATCTCTTAGTTGAAAACGTTGTTCTTTTTAGGAAGCTAAAGTTGCTTGTTCAGTGATAACAAACCCGATTTGTTTCAAGAATTACATCTATGTGATGTAAGATGTGGTGTAGACCAAGCGATTCGTATACATGATCGATATCAAGTCCACCGATATCGATAGAAAATAACCAATTACATGATCTTGGAGCAATTTCGATTGATAATAAAATATTTGTATTTTTTGTATTTTATTTTTGCATTTTGAAAGTAACACATAAAAAAAACTCGTAACGGTCTATTATTGGTAACGAATTAAGGTGATAAGACTGAAAAATTACCTTAATTTTTTGCACTTTGTCATAAAACGATTTTTTTTACAGAAACTGACCATTTAGAATCGATTTAAAGATTATTGATACTTATCGATTGTTATTTTACTGATCGATATTGAATAGTTTTGAGGTATATTGATCTATAACGTAATATATTCATACGACATGATTACTTTAATAAATGATTATATTTATCACATTGGGATGTAAGTAACTTTTAAAGTTTCGTTGTAAATGCAAACCAGTAATCAAATTCAAAACATTATTAAAAATTCATATTTTATTATGTGCCCTGTATTATATATTTATTGTTAGTTATTATATATTATACTTACATTTGCAACATTCTTAGCACTTCAAAATAAAAACGTAAAATTATAATATATTAATACACCTACTTACCTTGATTTAATATTTAGCGCAGATTCAGTGATGAAGATGGCACGTTCACTGTCACGTAGGCCTATATCGCGGAGTTGAATCTGTGATCTGGCAGTGTGCTAGGTCAACCCATGGGAGAGTTGGCGCTTAAATGCCCACCAAGGTCATCAGATAAGTGAAGGCGATGGCTTCATCAGGATGAGTAGGTTTGCACAGTCAATAGCCGTGACGGGCACTTTGCTAAATACTATTATTATAACACGTGCTTGGTCCCTGTTGCAAGGCCGAAGAGCGTCGTCTTTCACTGGTTTTATTTTATTTTCACTGGTTTATGAGTTTTATTGACCTAGTGGAAGATGTCTGATGTCGTCAATATATTGTTTTAAAATATAGTGTTATTAATTTATTAAAGTTCTGTGTATAGTTTAGTAAAATAATTACAACAAGCATCAACTGTTCTAAAAGTTTCGTCAAATTAATAACTCCCGTAGATATAATATTGGTTATATGAAATAATATGGAATATAGAAATTTCTGGATTTAATATCATATTTTTAACAGGTTATTTGATAAGCGTAGCTAGCGAAACGAAGATTCCATTCCACTACACTGCAGAAAAAAATCCAGAATGTTTTTATTTCTATTTGTAGTTTTGTATGTTTGTTAACATGATTCCGGCTCAACCAATACTCCAATTGCGATGAAATCTATCTTCAGGAGGATTCGAAATCTCTAAACTTAGAACTGACGCGTTTTCTCTCAATCTCAAAGCTCAGCAATCGAAAAATTAATTCTCATGAAAATCGAAATTTTACGATTTTTTCGATTTTTAAAAAATGTCTTCGACTTATAACACCTACATGCTTTATTCGATAGTAATGATTTTTTCACAGAATTTTAATTTTATGAATTTATATATTCGTGTGAAATTTGAGCGCAACCTATAAATTATTTCTTATGAAAATCGCAATTTTACGATTTTTTCTATTTTTTTTTTTATTTCTTCGACTTATAACACCTACATGCTTTATTCGATTGTTATGATTTTTTCACAGAACCTTATTTTTGTGAATTTATATATTCGTGTGAAATATGAACGCAATTTAAAAATTATTTCTCATGAAAATCGCAATTTTACGATATTAACGATTTTTTTAAACTTTCTTCGACTTATAGCACCTAGGCCCTACATGCTTTATCATATTGTAATGATTTTTTCACAGAACATTAATTTTATGAATTAATATTACATTCGTGTGAAATTTGAGCGTAATCGAAAAATAATTTCTCATGAAAATCGTAATTTTACGCCATTTTTATTAAAAAAAATCTTCGACTTAAACACCTACATACTTTATTCGATTGTAATGTTGTGTGTAATGTTATGTGCGCCCCTGATCCTCATGTCGTAGTCGTAAAAATTAAAACTATATTACCAAATGTATCTCGCAGGCCATAGCAATGGGAAAACGAAATCAATTTAAACACCATCTGCATAACACTTGGCAGTTCAATGCACAAATTACGCTCATCCAACAACGCGCTTGAAAAAGCGTAAGTGAAGCGTCCTAGTATAATATTCGCAAACCATTGGACAATTCACTGTTGTAACATAAGATGCATTTATATTTTATTCTTTAAGATTTCGATTGATTGTTTTGGTTGACCAATATGTTACTCTAAATACTATTCAGTTTTTTGATGTTTAATTTATATAATGTTTTTCGTTAATAATTTTGGAATTAATTCATTACATTCATTATTAAATATCTGGCATATGTTTTGTATTATGTCTGTTGTGGTTTTAAAATTGTTCGATTTTAATCCTGGCTAAAGATTTATCTGTCTGTGTCTTATAAGATAGTGAGTGTACAGCGGACAGTAGGTCTTATATTACGTAAAGACATGTCGTTTCGACTAGATAATATATAAAGGCACCAATTACTGCAATTCGACAATCACGTTCTTAATATCATAAACTATTTAAATTATCATTTAAAAGACTCGTTATTGTTGCTTGGTTTTCTTCGTCTTGCATCCCACAACCCTCCTCACAATAGCGCGGACCGCATAGTAAACAGTCAGCAGCACCACGAGGACTCCTAGCGCGAGAACAGCAACGACATCTAGCAGCAAGTACTGGTACCAAGGCATGTCGGCGGCGGCGGAGCGGAGATGTGGCGCCCCCTTGTGACGTATCACGTACTCTGTCCAGAAGACGGCTCGCTCCAGTGGAGTCTCGGGCTGGTCGCGGAATAACTCCGATAATTTCTTCATGTTGACTCGGTAACTAAAAGCAGAGACAGAAAGGATTTCAAAATCGTTCGCAAAACTTGCGCCATTTGTGATCTGAAAAGCCGTGAGCACAGACATCCAAGGTCTTTAAGAGTGCTATTTTAAAGAAAAGTTCACTTAAAGACCTCATGCAGAACTGTTTACATTAAGGGAACAAAAATCTAATTACGGCATGCTCGAGTGAAAGAAAAATTGTTATGCAATACATTGGACTCGGATGACGGTACACACAGCCACATCGAATCGTCAGGGTTCTATAAAGTATTCTTACAAAACAAAATAGCCCACAAAATATAAATGACATTTCAAATATTATTTTCTGTAAAGTAATTGTTATTTTTGTGAAGGCTGGTGTTCTCTTGTAAAACCTGCTGGCAATGTAATAAGCCTACTAAGTGGGTTCATTAATAATTAGTCTTCAGACGTAGGCTAGGATTTTGTTACACAAATGCTTCAGCACACTTTATTCCAACAATCTTTCCAACAGTTCAAGTTCTCATTACTCACCAGCCCTCTAGCCATATTTTCTGGACCTGGTGTATGGCTTTCTTTAATTAAGTTGTCTTCGTAAAAGATGTATTTCAATGAAACTGTTAATACCTTTGATTATTGATGACTTTCATGATGACATTCAGTGCCGACTCCTTAGTCAATGTATCGTAGTCGAGTTTCTCTCCTACTCCATGATCAATGGCCTTGGCTATGTTGATGTGCTGGTCAACTACGAAGGGTATCCCGACCACAGGGACGCCTCGATACACGGCTTCCTGGAAGCTCAACAAGCCACCGTGGGTGATGAACAGCCGGACATTCGGGTGGCCGAGGATGTCGCTTTGAGGCAGCCACTTGCCCAGCTTGACATTCGGGGGTTGCCCGGGTAGGACGTCGGACTCCCATTTCCACAGGATGCGTTGGGGTAGCTCTCTGAACGCCTCCAGGAGAGCGTTGATCTTGTCTTGACCCAGCTTGTCGCTTCGAACGTTAGAGCCGAGACTGAAGAAGATAACACCGTTAGTGGTAGCGGTACACGACATGAAAAACGATAATACTGCACTTTTTGAACACGGTTTGCTTGCACAGTTATAGGTGGGACCAAAAGTAATTTTTAAGGATGTGGAGGCATTCGAAATTTCCCTTAGAATTCAAAATGGCGGCAATTTTTTCAAAACGATGTTCTCAGATACAAAAATTCTTTTGATGTGTCTAATAAATCATGTTTGGTATCGTTTTCGTAAATTTCCGACTCGAATACTCGAAAATAATGTTAAATAAAAATCTGGGTGAAATTTTAGAAGTTTAACATGTATTAAGTAGTATTTTCAAGTAAATCTTCTTAGATTGGGTCCGACGTAGAAACTCCCTTACCCTACCCCTGTAAATGCTTCTAGCATTAAATTATTATGATTATAATGTTTAATTTAAAACCGAATTCTTTTTTTTACTTATTGGCCAGTCATTGCTGCGGCAACCAGAGGTGTTCAACAGGTGGTTAATGATTGTTGTGCTGATTAATATGCTGCTCTTTTTTAACACGGTTTGGCACTTGGCTCAGTTGAAGCTGGTACCCAAAAGATTTTTTTAAGATGTGGAGGCATTAAATTCCCTCGATTCCAAGATGGCGGCGATTTTTGGAATGTTGACCTTAGTAACAAAATTCTTGCAGTTTTTCAAATTCATCTGTGTTTGGGAGTCATTTTCGTATGTAAGTGACTCTCAGAATACAAATATTACTTCAATATTAAAGTAAAATAACAAAAAATTGAGAAACTGAGTATTTTGTAGAATTTAAACTCAATACTGGAGTTTACTTGGCCTGTGTTTACTTTGTGACGTTGTTAAGAGGAGTCGCTGAGGCTGGCTCGGAGACGAGTTTCAGAACTCAGTTTTCTGTTTTTCTTTCTTTCGGGTAAACGGTTAATAACGTCGGTATAATATTTCACACGAATTTTATAAAGAATCCATCTATGAGATCCATTACGCGTACTCCTTAATCAATTTATTAATTTTGAATACACAATCGTAAAATCTCCGTAATTTACTCAAATTTGGTGAACTTTGGGAATTTAATACACGTGTACAGATTATTTTAACGCATATTTGAATATACTTGCTCAAAACGAAAGAATGCAGATTCTTTGTAGTGGTGGAGGTAGTATGAATGCGCTGTATAAGGAATTTTGCCTTTGTGTATGAAAGAGAAAAAATATCTTTTACCAACGCAAGCAAAAATTATCTGTGCTAGATCACAGAGTTTCTCCGTGTCAAGATCCACGCTGAACTAGCGTGAATACAATTGACAAAGTTGTTATGTTGGGAAAACAATTTCGAGCCATCTGCATTCTTTCGTTGGGCCCACTTTACTGGATATCAAACGATTAAATCAATGTGAACTAGCAGGCTAATTTGGTTTCATCGTAATATAAACGGTTTGGTGATAATTTCTAGAATTTAAAATCATGTTTGGATTTCCCATTTTTTTTCGCGTTTTGGACTTACGTCTCGCAATGGACCTTTTTGGCTCATTATTGCAACCAAGTGTGGATATCTACATAAAAGTACTTCATTAACATGCATGCAAAATTTGGTAATGTATTACCAACCGTTCAGCATAAATCATCAACACCTGCAGGGGCACCAACTTTTCAGAACGACTGTGGTTGCTCAAAACTTAGACAAACTATGGGGTAGAGCAGTGGCGGCTCTGGGTTAGTTTTACTGGTGAGGCGAAATTAATATTCCGGAGGTAGTATATGGGGACTACACGGAGGGTTTGGGGCAAAGCCCCCAACAATAGGCGACAATTTTGAAAATCAGGTTTTTAGAGTGCGTTTGGTGCGTTTTTAGAAAAAAGTTGTGGGCTGAATGCAATACCAAAATAATGTAGTTTTTGTGCAGTCAAAACTGGAAAACCACCAAATAGAAGTGAGTCACAGAGGTGATAGATTATATTACATCCCCGCTAGTGGTTGGCACTGGACGCTTTGCGGTAGTTTCGAATCAGCCCTACTACAATGGTTTCATTGAAAAAATAAATCTTGCATATATACCATTCATTTCCGTATGTGTGTGGATGCGCAGAAGAACTACCGTTTGTGATGATGATTTGTGATGATTTGTGTGGGTGCACAGCTCCTACACAAATCTATCTGTGGGTGCTATTGGCTCTCCTGCACCCACGGAGCTGGCGCCTATGAACACCTGTGTGCGCGCATTTGAGTTGGGCCATGCAAGCTCAGCAAATTTTAGTCCAATGGCCACTTAAAGATGGTAGCTATAACTTGTTCAATCTCTCAAACGCATAGTTCCTTGGTTTCTTGTTTTTGATCACACATATTACTCTCGCTGATTGACAATTCATGTAAAAGACCTAGAAGAGCTCTCAAACACAGCTCTCAGCGTTCACCGTGAGTTCTGAAGTAGAAACTATATATAATCTACAAGACTCCCAGACCATTCTCTGCCCTTGCCTAAGATAAAGCACACGAACAAAATAATGCTCTTATTAAGGTTGACCGTGGTGAAGTGGGCCTAACAGAAGATCCAGTGGCTCTTTGGAGGTGGTCAGTTGCAGGTCCTGGAGACTGCAGGTTACTCAGTGAATTTATTCCCGCACAAGATGAAACCCCAAGTGATCTCCGACACCATGAGCGTACTCAGCACACCAGACTATGTTTAGGGAAGACACTTGCGCTCAGATTTCAGATTTCAGATTCAGATTTAGCACGCTTTTATTCAACTTCATTGATACAGATAATATATAACATAGAAAACAAACATTGATTTACATAATATGAAGGTGAATGCCAACATGAGAGAGGCTTGTGTGTGGGCGCATATATTTTGTGGCAATTCAGGTTAGATGGCAGCTGACGTTGAATCTTGGTAGGGCCTATGTATACCTAATTATGTAGTATTCAATCAAAGTTTATAAATGTATGTGTATAAATTAAGTATATAATGTATAAAATATTTATAAATGGTACCACTATGTATTATGCATATATTATGTAAGCTAGGTACTTATATTTTATAAAGTGGATTCTTAGTGTTACATTTTAACAATATTATTATTATTGATTCATAGCAGTTGTAGACACTCAAAGATAGTTTTCTAGAATTTGGTATACGTTCTTGGAATTAAGGGAAGATTTATAGTAATTGACTAGCCGGGTGTTAGTGAGCAGGGAAGGTGTTGACACATTAAACTCTCTTGTAGATGATGGCATCAATCTGTATAAGGTTGTAAGGGAGATACTTTATAGTTGATAACTTAATAACTACTTTTCAACCCTTAAAGACAGTGAACAAAAAGATCTTCACGACTAAACTAAAAACGTCTGCAGACAACAAGAATAAGAAGTGTAATGAGCAGCTTTTCTCTAAACTATTCATTGCAAGTCAGCACAGGGAAATGAAATTAGATGACTTTTTCCGCCGAAAATCAGGCTTGTCCCCCTTCGATTTCAGCAATGGTGAGCTGCGCATAGGTAACAAAGGCAGAACTGGACCATTAGCACTCAGAGGTTTTCACGCATTCACATGGTTGTGACACTGTCTGCTTTTAATTCCAAAGGCAAGCGTTCTGCCAAGAGAGCTATGTGTGAAGTAGTGAAGAACGCGGCAAAGAATTAGTAAATTGATTTGAACAGAAAATCTTAAATACTTTATTCTTTACTAAATACCTATCAAGTAGTCGATTTGTGATAAAAGCCGTAGTGAATGTGTAAACTGTACGTATCATAATATTTTGAGGTCTGATTCGTGTTCTCTTTCTCAAATTCATATGGACTTGACACCAACATGGTACTATTAGTCGTTTTGAGCAAAATTTTGTGTTCAGAGGTCATTTCCAAAATCACCGCCATCTTGGATTCGAAGGGAATTTTAAATGCCTCCACATCTTAAAAAAATCTTGAGGTACCAGCTTCAACTGAGCCAAGTGCCAAACCGTATTTAAAAAGAGCAGCATATTAATCAGCACAATAATCATTAACCACCTTATAAAAAATGAAACTATATAACAGGTAGTAACGTTATAAATATAAATCATTGGACTTTTTCACTGTTAGTTAACAAAATATTTATTTTAATGTGAATTTCGATTTCTTTACAGAAATCTTTATCAAACAAAATTAACAATTAAAAAACCACAACAGACAGGACAAAAACATTTCACAAAATATTATAAATATGGCTGTGCATTAATACCAAATTATTAACAAAAAAGTTTATTATGAATAAAAATAAAAAACCAAAAAACAGACATTAAATTGACAAGTTGGACAGTTATTGATGTATGAAATAAAACTATTGATCTAGTGATGAAATTGATGGACAGAAACTTTTCCAAATGGCTGGATAATTAACACTAGGCACACTGATTGGTATTGGCCACACATGAAATTAATGAAGCTGGTTTGATTTCATGTGTGGCCAATACAATCAGTGTGCCTAGTGTTAATTATCCAGCCATTTGGAAAAGTTTCTGTCCATCAATTTCATCACTAGATCAATAGTTTTATTTCATACATCAATAACTGTCCAACTTGTCAATTTAATGTTCTGTTTTTGGTTTTTTATTTTATTCATAATAAACTTTTTTGTTAATAATTTGGTATTAATGCACAGCCATATTTATAATATTTTGTGAAATGTTTTTTGTCCTGTCTGTTGTGGTTTTTTAATTGTTAATTTTGTTTGATAAAGATTTCTGTAAAGAAATCGAAAAATATCACATTAAAATAAATATTTTGTTAACTAACAGTAAAAAAGTCCAATGATTTATATTTATAACATTAACCACCTGTTGAGCACTTCTGGTTGCCGCAGCAATGACTGGTCAAAAAGTATAAAAATGAATTTTGGTTTTAAATTAAACATTTAAATAATAATAATTTTATGCTAGAAGCATTTTACAGGGGTAGGGTAAAGAGTTTCTATGTCAGACCCAATCTATGAAGATTTTCTTGAAAATACTACTAAATACATGTTAAACTTCTAAAATTTCCCCCAGATTTTTTTTTTTACATTATTTTCGAGTATTCGAGTCGGAAATATACGAAAATGATACCAAACATGATTTATTAGACACGTCAAAAGAATTTTTTGTATCTGAGGACATCGTTTTGAAAAATGGCCGCCATTTGAATTCTAAGGGAAATTTCGAGTGCCTCCACATCCTTAAAAATTACTTTTGGTCCCACCTACAACTGTGCAAAGCGGCAAACCGTGTTCAAAAAAGTGCAGTATTATTTTGCGTACCGCTACCACTACGTGGGGAGATTCGTCGATAAATTTCTTAATGTCCTGCAGAAAAACAACATAATAAGAAAAATTACGTCAATCTAGACATGAAAAGTACTGCTTGTATCAAAGAATACAATATAACTTCTGACTTTCGAAATGATCCTGCGATTTCAATGCCAGAGGTGCTTTTGCAACACAAGTCTTTATTTCTAAGCTCACCATTTGCTAGTTTTGCATAACGCTACAACAAACAAAATTTCTGAACAAGAAAAGTTTAGGGCCCACACGGAATTAACAAAATCATTTTCTGTCAACCTTCTTTGGTTACTTAATGCCGTTTACTTTGCATAATAAACGCCACGTTGGGGACATGCACTTCCCAGATATACCAAAACCAGGAAAACCGCCAAGAAATCCAGCAAGCTACCGATCCATTAGTCTCTTTCAATGTCTGGGCCAAGGTATACGAAAACGAAAAGAACATTCAAACTCGCCTCCAACGACACGTGGACGTAAATGCTATAATCCCAGACACACAGTACAGCTTTGTAAATTAAGCATTAACCGTGCACCAACTGATATGATTATTTTTTAGTCAAATCACCCATTCATTTAACTCCGGACGTGGCATGACAGCTATTTTATTTGATGTGGCAAAAGCTTTGGGCACAGTCAGGCACGCCGGACTCTTGTTCAAGCTGGACCAACTTGAATTTACCCTGCACCTACAACACCTAATGAGATTATTCCTAAAATATTAGTTGCTCAAAGTTTGTTGGTTTAGAGCGGTCTCTACGTTTCACGACGAATCAATGCGGGTGAACCGCAAGGATCGGTGTTAAGTCCTCTCCTTTTCAACATATACTCAGCGGACCTCCATTTACTTCTTCCTGATGTGGATATCGATCCATTCGCGAATGACGATGCCCTGGCAGCTACTAAAGATATCCTACGCTTACAGTTACTTTACTATTTGGAACAAGCAGGAGTTCATAACCTTTGGTCAGCATCGGCAGACTTCCTTGGAACAGAGATAGATACGCCTCTTACCTGGAAAAAACACATTCAAAACATATATTGCAAGGTTCTTAACTTCCCCGCAAAATGACTGGAGTGACCAACTGACCATCTATAATCGAGTTTTACGACTTACTAACGCCTATGCAACCCAATGTGGGCCAGTGTGCCCTTCAGGAATCTTGCTTGACTAAAACGGTTTCAGAATAGAATTTTGCAATTGGTGTCCTTCGCCCAAAGTGAAACTCACACATTCACATTCGCCACGAAGACCTAGGAATAGCAACGATAGCCAAGCACCTCCGTGCTGTCTCCCGAACATTCTACAATGACTTACCAGAGAGAAGAAATCCTATCATCCAAGCGCAGATTTAGTTCCTGCCGAGACCAAATGACAAATATAATCGACCAATATCAGCAATCAGATCACCTATATTACGCCACCTCGTCACCTCCGCTGAAAGCGGCAGCCAATGTCTGAAGGAGGTTTTCCCACCAATCGTAAAGAAGAGACGGGAGTAAAAGAAACTAAATCTATCTATTCTAAACTCATATTTCACCCCCGCCCTCCTCATCACATTGAACTATTACCTTGCGGATGATCCGCTAATCATCAAAAGTTAATCCGCAATCTGGAGAAATCAATGACTCCTCCTTACTACATCCAGGCATCCCCAGCAAACAGTTTTTTATGATCATAAGAGGTCGTCATTTACATTATATCTCCCGGACAAAATGTTCCGATGAGAAAACAGCAAGAATAAGGCTCTTAAATTTATTGTCAACATTAGTGTCACACGTATTTATAACCGTGGTTCCATACAATTTTTTGTCCATCAGCATATATTTATTATTTATTTTGTATGATCATGCTATGTGAATACAACTTACTGCTGGCAGTGGCTTCGACGGCTTAATGTGCATTCCACCCACAGGGATCATGGCTGGAACCAGTGGTCTCGGGTAGTCCACGCTAGGGTGGGTGTTGACCATGATCATACTGATGTGGCGCTCGAGTTCATGCACTGAAGGCGTTGATTCACCAAAACGTTTTCGTATCATTTCATCCATTTTTGGCAACAATTCGTAATTTCTCATATATATTGCTATCAAATTCATTATAGAGTTAAAAAACCTTTGGTAGAAAGTCATATGATCTGTGGTTGGCTTATTTAAATCTGGTATGTATGCTGGCGAGTCTGGATTGCCCAATATTGTACTAGCCCACGCAGGGCTGCTGTAAGCCGTAATGGCAAGCACAGGTGGGTAGTTAAAATGGTGGATAAGACCTAGCAAACACTCAGAAATAACAACCTCGACAATAATAAGGTCGAATGTCTCGTTTTTCTTCAATTCCATGAGTGTCTCCATTCCTTTTGTACCTATACCCTGTTCGCAGAATTGCACCGCCCAAACATACAACATTTTCAAGCTGTCGATCGGTCCCATCGAACTCATCGCTTCGAAATTAAAGTCTCCAGATTCATCGTTCCTATAGGAGTATCCGTCTTCGAGAAAGATTTCTCTGTAGTTCTGGACGGGTGACTTCTCCAGATCGGGACTGAAGACTGTGACCTGATGTCCTCTGGCGGCGAGGGCAAGGGTCAACGCACGGTTCCAGAAGTGGTGACTCTTGGAGGGCGTGGTAACGACTGCTAGGATCTTTGCACCTGTTGCACCATGCAGAGCGGCAAACGCCGTCACGATGAACGTTGTTAGTAGCATGACGGGTATAGCCTTCACCTGCTATGGAAAATAAACGTTACAATAACCACTGATATGTGTGAGAACTGTCAGGGGAGAAAAGGCCCAGAGCATTCCTCCTCGGCTCATCGCAAAAGGCAATAAAAAGGCTGTCACTGTGGAGCCCTCAAATAACATCTTGAAGTGACAAGAATGTACGGACGAGGCTCTCATGTAACCATTTTAAACATTTCCACACCCATTTTTATTCGACAATCATCTGCATTTTCACTCTTTCATATTCTATACTTTACCATCAATGCTGCCTCTTTTTGTGCTCTTAATATTCACTACCGTGATTGCATGACAATATCAGTCAGGTGTAGATGATTTCAGCTGAACGGTTGGTAATATCATTACCAAATTTTGCATGAATATTAATTAAGTACTTTTATATTGACATCCGCTTTATAGATGCATTGCGAGACATAAGTCCAAAACGTGAAAAAATGGGAAATCCAAAACATGGATTTCAATTCTGGAAATTCCCTCCAAACCGTTCATCTTACGATAAAACCGAATTAACCTGCGCGTTCACATTGATATTCAGTACCGCAATTTTGAGCTAAGAAATCTGTTTATTTGGAAGAATAAATTCCCGAAGTTGATCAAAATGGAGTAAATTTCGGTTATTTCATTTATTTTTATTTCCAAATTGTTAATTAATTTAGTAATACGCTTACTGGGTATCATATGTTGATTCTTTATCAACGTAACCGTGAAATTTGATAACTGTGTTATAAACCGTTTGACAGAAAGAAAAAAAAACAGAAAGCTGAGCGCCTAAACTCGTCTCCGCGCCAGCTTCAGCGACTCCTCTTAACCACGGTGAGCCTCCCGTACAAAGCCGACGACTAGGGGGCTACGGGATTTATGTGTGCATGTGCATGTCACGCATGTCCTGTGTAAATTTTTCCAACTGTAACAGTGTATTTGTTGTGATTGCAATTCATTGTAATCCAGTACTTGTGTTTGTAGCTCCTAACGTTCCCATTCCATTCGTATGATTTTAATTTTGTTATAATACATAACAATACTTATGTCATACTACATAACAATACTTATGTCAACGTATAAGTATCTCATACAGCACTCGACATGTTACGAACGTTTCTCCAAGACTCCTTTCTAATATTCAAAATATTGTCTAAAACCCCGTTACTTTTAAAACATATTTGAGAAATAAATAATGTCCGTGGTCTGAACACCAATACAACCTGTTCAGGGAATCATTAAATTACTTTGTGGGAAGATGTTGAATATCGATGTAGTTACTGACAATATTCTGTTTTCCATTTTTGGTTGTTCTTTTTTGGTTTCAAACACTGTCAAATATTATATTCGCTTTATGTTCACACACCTGCACAGCTAAACCAATGTGGTGGCCTGCTAGTTATACACACCAGTCCTGTTCACTTACATAAGTGAACTAAGCATTATAGTGGTGTTTACACACACACGAAGCTTAACTGGCACATACCACATAATGTGTGTTTGTGGCTTAGTTGTTAGGAAGAATACATGTAATATAACAATACAATTTTGCATGTCACACGTTACAACGCGAATAAACGAAGTGAGGTTAGGTGAACCTAGTTAAACTCGACGTTTTTTGCTAGATCTTGCCTATATCTGGGTAGAAAAGCAATTTTGTAGTTCAAGATTGGAATTAGACACAATTCACTCACTCATCTCAGCGGTATTTAAACCCTTCTGATGATTTTTATTACCAAGCTAAAACATGTTAAACAAAACGGCCACACGTACACGTCATCCTCTCCCGACGACTGATCGTCGAATGAGAACAGACAGGACGGGACTAGCTTCCCGACGACTGATCGTCGAATGAGAACAGACAGGACGGGACTAGCTGCACCACGCCACAAAAACCGCTGAGACTTCAAGTTTTCAAAGAAGATAATATCCTATCTATATTGCAGGGATATTTAATTAAAAAAGCCAGGGAATTTAACCGATTTCAAATGTTAAAACAATAATATTCTATCGATATTTATTAAATTGCTACAGTACACTACACACGTGCATTGCATTGCTGGAGGCACTCTATGTAGGAACACCATAATATTACCCAAACTGCCCTACGTATGCAGTTGACTGCTGCATAAAGCGAGGATAAGCAATTATAGAGAATCGAATGTATTAACTATACTTCGTACCTAGTTTAACCGAAGAGGAAGTTGCTTATAAGTTATTGTATTTACGCTCTTACTGCTAACTTACTATTAACCCTACAACAAGTTGATTAAGTTCCCAGCGTTGGCCCATGATAGAGATATCAATACATATTATGTTATATGGAATGTCGTGAGAAGAGGCAAAGGGCACTCGTTGGTGGGTTTGACGAGTATTTCGACGAGCAATCGATGATCATATTAAGGACTACGTGGAGATAAAGGACGAAATCTTGTTCAAATAATGAGAGGAACGCATTTGAACGCAATTTGGATCCATATGGACAAGATGTCCTCGGTGACTCCCAGAACCCGCCTCAAGGCCGCGCTTGACCCTTAATTAACACTTACGAGCTAATATAATGCATTACTGAATAATTGCAGTTATTAAATAAAAATAAATAAATAAATTGTATTTAAAGTCTACCCACTCAGTTACATAACTGATTTTCAGTGGGGGACTTAATCAAAGCGACCAAGCCAACCCTGTAGGCCCCGACGCAATATGAAAACGCAGATATGTTTTTACCACATATTTTTTTAATATGTATAAGCACTGCTTCAATATTAAATAATAATAAACTCGAAAATAATGTTTTCATTTCTAAAAAAAATTAAAACAAAAAATGGAAAATAGAAATTAAACATTAATCTAAAAGCCAGTAGGTAAATAATTTTGGAAAATGACCAGCTTAAACTAATTATTAATGTTAAAAATACGGCGTAGAAATAAACGACTTTGGGATTTGAATTATAACTATTCACTCGTACAGACAATCTTTTTCCTGACTATACCCCTGCCTAAAACGGGCGAGTGTTCCCAACTGACAGCTAGATCATTCATCCTTTCAACGAATAGCAAACGTGAGCAGATGAACGTTAAATCTTTTCATCCAAACACTTTGGACAATACGCACATTACAAAATCCTACATGATACATGCAGTAGTTCTGAATAAAAAGACTTAATACTTCAGTATCTAAACGAAAGCAAAACTAATAAACTGGTTAACTACCCTAAATCTTTGCCAAGGGACCTGAGATTAATATCGCGATAGGTAAAGCCTTCTTTTCACGAAATGTCAATTTTGAGTGAACATAGATAAAGGAACAAAAAACAGGAAGGTGTTTGTTAGAATAGTAAATTATTCGTGTAAATCCATGTATGAACTGATTTCATTTTAATATACTAAACTTGTAACAAACGAGTCGGATACAAATAATCTAAAATATGTAAACAATTAATAAAATAAATTATAATTCGCTCCCAAATTATCGTAAACCCAACCGAAATCCAAGACTAGCACTATTAAAATATATTATAAATATCCTTCATCAGTAAAATGTGAAACATTTGTTGTGCTTCTTAATATATAAAAGATTATATGATTGAACAATAAATATAAATTTTATAACAAATGAAAACATTGACTTACCTTAAGTAAATGTAAAGCGCAGGTTCAGTGCTAAACGCTGTATTTCTTGGTGGCACGTTGACAATCACATAATCGCAGAGTAGAGTTGTATCTGTGGTCTGCGCGTGTGTTGCTCCAGAACATTCGAGGAGTTGCCGCTTGATGACTTATCAAGGTTGCAGAGATAAGTGCGACAGTATTTGCATCTGGACGAGTCGCGCAATAACCTTAGTAGGATTGTTATAAAACGTGTTCTTTTAATGATCGAAGGACATGTTGAATTTGATGAAACTCAAAGTTATTTGGATTTTCTAAATAATGCTGTTTCTTTGAACACACTTGTGTCGTGTTTTTTTTCGTCGTGTTTGATTTACTGTCCCCCACTGAAAATCAGTTATAAGACTGAGTGGGTAGACACTAAATTCAAGTTATTTATGTATTATTTATTTACGATGGTAAGATTTCTTGGCGACCGTTTTAATAATAAGTGGGTTGAGTAGGTGACAACGAAGATTTAATGCGATGCAAATTGGTCTATTTGCAACCCAACGTCGAATACTGGGGGAAAAAAATTGTTCCTAGACAAAAATCTTATTCAGTATAATGTTATTTTTATTTTTAATACATAAAATATAAGTACCAACTTCACAAAGCACAGCTAGTTACATTGATTTAAATCTTGTTGTACGAAATTGACCAAATGTTTTAAGTGGGGTGGGGATTGAGATGGAGAGTGGTGTGTATGTGTGGCAATACATGCTCTAATAAGGATGCGTATATTTATACCAAAGAACTTCCAATGCAAACTTAAGAAAATCAACATTTTTAAAGCTTACGTAGGATTACCTGTGACATCGGCGCCAGGCAATCTTCCGGCATTTTAACTGAAGCTCGAGAGCTCACAATTTTGAAATCTGCACATTAAAAAAAATCTATTTGAGATAAAAAGGTCTTTGATGGGAGTCATGTAGTTTTTCCAGAATGTATGTAATTAATAGAAAAATGTTTTAAACAAAATATCAAAAATATAACTTTAGTTACAATTTTTATGAAAACTTTTCATTATTTTGTATTAACAAAACTACAAAAATCCAAGAGCAACATTTGTCTACAAAATTAAAAGGTCGAACAGATTCAAGGAGAACCGTCATTTTAGTTTTTACTATAAACAACATTTTTGTGTCTCTATGAAATGAATGCACATCTGGTCAATTTATCCCTTCGGTAAAGATTCCGTCATTGGTGGGAGCATTGGTAGGAGTGGCTTGCAAGTAACAATTTAGTAAAGACATGACATGACATGACATGACATGACATGACATGACATGACATGACATGACATGACATGACATGACATGACATTACGTGGTTTAGATTAATTTGGATGAGCGCAGAAAAGACTTAAATTTCGCAAACCCGAGAAAAATGATCAGGTGTTTTATTTATTTGTTCAATACATTTTTTTTAAATCGTTTTTAGAGTCTACCCACTCAGTCTTATAACTGATTTTCAGTGGAGGACATTAAACCAAAACGACCAAGTCAACCTTGTAGGCCCCGACGCAGTCGACGAGTGAGTGATAACCAACCAAAGATTGATATTTCTATCCGGAAATATGGCAATAATATATTTTTAGTAAGCAGTGCGAACACCCGTGGCACAACGCAAAAATCAACATGGCTGATTCAGAACAACTTTGAATTTATTATGTGCCTCGTTACTAGGACGGTTCCAAATTCGCCGTTTACAAATTCCTAAGCCAAAAACTGATAGACTCAGTCCACATCGGAAGTTAAAAAACATCTGCCTTTAGCGGGAATCGAACCCCGGACACACTGCATTAGCAAGCAGAAACGCTAACCACAAGACCAACGAGCCACACATGAACTGTTTTTTTGTCTGTTTGTTCGCTCTCTACCGAGCAAACGGCATAATATGCGATCTTGATACAAGTTTGAGGGGACATTCGAAATATCTGAATTTGGGCTAGACATTCCACGGTTTTGAGTACGATCGAAAAATGTGTTTAATGAATATCATACTTATACGATTTTAAGAACGATACTTTCATGATATTTGGCCCGCCGGTAAACTGTTACTCCGATATTGATGACATTTTATGGGAACGTCTGAAATCACTGAACTAGGATATGTTACGATTTAAGGTATAAACAAAGAAATATTTCTCATAAAGTCGAACTTTTAGGGAAGAGTTCGGGTTAACATCGCTGTGCCGCACCTTTTCGCGGCTGGCACAAGGAGGACCGTATCGGATCTTGGTCTCTGTAACTCGCAGGTTTGCAGTACGTCGCTTATTAGCTTTGTTGAAATGAAGGCAGACATGGTTCATACTTGAACGAAACGACACAAGAAACCATAATAAACCGATAGAAAAAGTGAACAAAAGACGCTCATCTATCAACGCGATTAAAAAAGACGTTCCCGAAGTGGCCTAGTACACAAGAAGTTGATATTTCTGTCTGCACTTTTGGGTTGGGCATGTAAATTTGTTGTGTAGTATAAAACAATTTCGCAAAGATGTATCAATTACAAGGTGATAAACGTTTTTAAGACTCGACCCCAGTCTTGTCCTTTTATTACGGACGCAATAGGCAAACTACGTCTGGTAAAGTTATGTCATAACGCCACCAATAACATGTTGTTCATATTCCTTGGGTGAAGTGCCCTGTTGGATTGAGCCTCAGATAATCATCAGGGCTTATATTACAACGATTAATCATGTGTGAAGGTGTTTCTGTCGTTAAGTCACATAGGCTATGTTCAGCGGGCAGTAAGATAAGATTTATTTCCATTCTAATGGATACATAAATAGTAGAATACATAGTAGCCTAATGTTACATAGTAAAAGTAAACAAATGATTTGACACTTCAGGAAGTTATGTTCAAGTACCTTCAAGGAATACTTAAACAAAACAATCTTTGAGTTGGGTATGTGGAAGTTACATGGTGCAATATATGGTGGCCATTATGAAGCATACAATAGTATATGGGCTTAAAAGAGGCCGTTTCAACACTCATTCAATCACCACTCAAAACATTTCGACTTAAACGTCATTAGTTATAATCATGGGCAATTTACAACTCGTTATTGTTGCTTCGTTTTCTTCGTCTTGCATCCCACAACCCTCCTCACAATGGCGTGGACCGCATAGTAAACAGTCAGCAGCACCACGAGGACCCCTAGTGCGAGAACAGCAACGACATCTAGCAGCAAGTACTGGTACCAAGGCATATCGGCGGCGGCGGAGCGGAGATGTGGCGCCCCCTTGTGACGTATGACGTACTCTGTCCAGAAGACGGCTCGCTCCAGTGGAGTCTCGGGCTGGTCGCGGAATAACTCGGATAACTTCTTCATGTTGACTTGGTAACTAAAAGCAGAGACAGAAAGGATTTCAAATTCGATTCGTTCTCAAGACGTGCGCCATTTGTGATTTGAATAGCCGTGAGCACAGACATCCAAAGTCTACAAGATTGCCATTTTAAAGAAAAGTTTACTCAAAGACATCAGTCAGAACTGTTTACATTAAGTGATCAAAAACTCTAATTGCGGCATGCTAGAGTGAAAGAAAAATGTCACATACACACACACACACACACACATTACATTACATACACACATTGGACACATTAGACTTGGATGACGGTACGCACAGCCGTATTGAATCGTCAGGGTTCTATAAAGTATTCGTACACAACAAATAGCCAACAAAATATAAATGATTTTTCAAATATTATTTTCTGTGAAGTAAATGAAATTTTTGCGAAGGATTGTGTGCTCTTGTACCCTGCTGGCAAATTA
>JAMZAV010008135.1:0-26846 GCA_024449915.1 Sweltsa coloradensis | reverse complement strand
ACTACGGTCAAATCATTAAAGAACTAGCTATCTTGCATCAAACCTTAAAGTTCAACACGGGATATTCAAACCACCTTATGAGAGAGTTTATTGAGAGTGCATCAAGACAAGTAAAACATTGGCTGGAGAATAATCATCATGGTCTCAAGTGGTCTAGTGGTGTCACTGAATATGCAACATTGAAGAATATCCTACTCATGGCCACCATACCCTTCAATACAATTTTTGTCAAAGGAAAAGAAAAAGCTCTCCATCTTGATAGACTTCTTGAACGTCACATTGTTGATTTACAAGAATTGGGATGCCCAAGTCTAAAACACTTGCCATATTTACCATTCTACTGTGAACATCATAAAAAGACAAGAATGCAATGTGCATTACAGAACGTGTCGGCCCGCTGACCGAGGCCATTTGCACCGGCCCGCTGACCGAGCCCATTTGCACCGGCCCGCTGACCGAGGCCATTTGCACCGGCCCGCTGACCGAGCCCATTTGCACCGGCCCGCTGACCGAGGCCATTTGCACCGGCCCGCTGACCGAGCCCATTTGCACCGGCCCGCTGACCGAGCCATTTGCACCGGCCCGCTGCCCGAGACCATCTGCACCGGCCCGCTGCCCGAGCCCGATCGCAACGGCCCGCAGTCTCATTGCGCTATACTGTAACTGATAATGTAATTTATAACTAATATAACTAATTGTATAACTTTAATTAACCTTTTATTTTTATTAACTAATTTAAGTTTGTAAACTGGAAAACGAATTTTATAGAAATGTCAGTATTGAAACCTGACTTATTTTCGTATTTGTTTATAACTCTCGATAATAAAACTGTATTAAAAAATAAAAACGCATTATTACATCTACATACCTTCACATCTGCAAGCAAATACCACAATATCACGGTAACTTGGACCATACATTAGTCATTATGACCTGAATATGTAATCAATCTTGGCCCGATACATGGCTATATGCCATAATAAAATAAAACCAATGACATTTAATCACAAATAAAATAGAAAATAAGCCAAACCACTGCGTCGAAATGCCCAGTATACGAGAAGGATGTAGCAACATACCTCCAACGTGCACTAGCCTTATTACCCATATCGGTCTGAAAATTATGTTTATGCATGCAAATTAATTATTGAAGCATGTCATGTATTGCGTACTTGCTATGATATGTACCAATGTTGGTCAAAATAAGTATGAAATTTTTATTCAATTCCGTTGGTCTGCAAGAAACAGAAACCAACACTATCTCCAAGTACGTATCTTATCAACTTAACAACCAGCTAGGAGGATCAAATTCCTATAATTCATCTTGTTTCTTGAAAGTTTGGCAAGCCTATAACCGAGCCATGAAAGTAAGGTTTTAAAGATTTTTATTGAAATACACTTAAAATTCAAATTAAACTGTGAAAAATTAAATTCATTGCAAACAATACCAAATGTATGGTCAACGATGAATTAATGAAAACAAGAAATATTAACTTATTGTAAAAATTATCCAATATCAAGTGAATCTTAATCAATCCGAAATTATGTTTACAACTCACAACAGCATCATAAAACATTTCAATATATAGCAATTTATAAGGTTTGGTGTAGGTCTATGACCGGTCTCAAATAGTGGAAATCCGCAAACTCAAAAATAACACCTACCACCCTTTTCATTCTCAACCGCTGATCCTGAAAAGTGGTGTCCCACAAGGAACCATTCTTGGACCACCCTTCTTCCTCCTTTATGTCAACGATATGCCAGAATGTTTCACCACTGGTATACTAACACAATACGTCGATGATTTCAGCCATATACTCACAGCACAAAAAGGAAAATCTTTAGCACCACTCTCACAAATGTCCAACGAACAAACTTCCATAATGTCACAATACTGTAACAAAAACCTCCTTTCTCTTCAACCGTCAAAAACGGTGTATTTAAACTTCCACTCACAAGTTCCACCCACCGAAAGCCTCCTCATTCGCATCTCATCTAAGAGCATTGCCTGCTCTGACGCCATCAAGTTCCTGGGTCTACATATGACTGACACTCTTGATTGGACAGACCACATAGACGCTGTTTGCTCAAAGATAAAGAGTGGATGTTTCCTCCTCAGAAGAATTAAAGCCCTAGTCAGCCACAACGTCCTTATTCTCATATACCATGCTCACATCCACTCACACATATCATACGGACTTATTTTCTGGGGAAACTCGCCACAAGCTATAAGAGTTTTTAGATTACAAAAACGGGCCATTCGAATTATAGTAGGAGCCTCTTGGCGTACCTCGTGCAGAAATATCTTCCCCACCCAAAAAAATCTTGACCTTAGCAAGTACTTTGATACAACTTGCAGCAGTCTTTGTCAAATCAAACCCTCACCTCTTCAAATTAAACTCAACGATTCATGACCATGATACACGATCGCAATCAAAAATTCATGTCCCAACTCATAATACAACGCGTTTCTCCAAAGGACCTCATTACCAATGTCTAACAATCTTCAATCATATACCCCAGACATTAACAATATACAATCCCTAGACTCTTTTAAATATACATTGAAATCATTTCTTATAAAGCGTTGCTTCTACACCATCAATGAATACCTTCATCCAGCTGACGTTTAACTTAATCTTGTGCCCGAAAATATAAATACCCCACCCATAGCTTTACACTCAACTTTCCTTCACACTCCTGAAACTACTATGTATTTTCATGAATATAATTTAATATAAATAAACAATTCAATAAAAAAAATAAGTATTATGTATAGAAATAGAAGGAAAGATATTATGAAATTATGAAATGTATATTTTAATGTATATTTTTTTTAAATTGTTAACAATTGAGTATTACTCTCCATAGGCTAGGCTATTCACTTTCTCTAAAAAGAGTTATACTTATGCAATGTATGAGTCAAGGTGAATAAAGTTATGTTATTGCCTTTGCATACCGTAATGTTACGTAGCATGTGTGAAATACATAATCGAAATGGCTACAATGTATGTTATACCCATTATTTGGTTGACTTTTAAAGTATTTAAAATTAAAAGTTGTCTACCTCACTCCACTTTGGTGGACTCTGGAAGTATATATTTGGAAAATTGACTGTCTCACTTTACTATGGTGGACTCTTGAATTTGGTAATATACAAAAGGTTTGTCACCCTGCACATTGGTGGTCTCTTGAAGCGTTTTTCAACACTAAACATTGATTACTAGTTTTTCACTTTACATAATAATCAAGACCCAAAACATCTCTGAATTTAAAATTGTCCATTACATCCGACAATACAACGACCACGACGTGGGGGAACTCCTGCCCTCCCCATATGCTTGTGGCTGGTTCTGACCAGCACAGGCGTGTCCACCCCTTGTCCCCCCGCGTCATCCCTTACGTCCCTCCCTTCATCTCGATTAGCCAAGTTGCATAAATATGAGACGTAAAGCAATATCCAATCAATCAATCAATCTTTATCTACCATTTTCTTTGCTGCAATTGAATGTGGTTGATTGTTATTTTCTAAAGGCTTCCCATTAGCCGTATGAGGAAATACTATGTTATCCACAACCATAATCTCAGTCTGTGTACTCGAGTTTCTAGATGCAGGATGACCAGGGCAACCACAGTGACAACATGGTTGTGATTTGGTAAGTGGTTCCAATTCGCAATTTTCAGACATGTCTTTGGGCTGGTTTGGTTCAGTGTTATCAACTGCTATTTTTTTATTTGGGTTATCTCCTAACGAGTTTGTTTGAGAACGCCTCTTTTCTGCTCTTTGAAACCTAGCCTTGGAAGAAGATGAAGGCTGTGACTTTTTATAAATCTCAGGAAACAATGTTGGCACATATGAGGGGCTGTTTGGATGTAATGATTTTTCATTTCCAACAAAGTGGGTGCTACATATTGTTGTGCTTTTGGTTGGCTCCCAACTGCTACCATCAGGCCTAAAACACGAATATAATATTAGCATAAACTAGGAAAACGCTTAAGTCCCGCCGCGTTGATGGATGAGCGTAATTTTTTAAAAACGAAAAAAGCGTAAAATTGCAATTTTTTTAAGAAATAATCTTCAGATTACGCTCAAATTTCACACGAATATATTAATTCATAAAATTAAAGTTCTGTGAAAAAATCATTACAGACGGATAAAGAATGTAGGTTAAGTCAAAGAATTTTATCAAATCGAAAAAAATCGTAAAATTGCGATTTTCATGAGAAATAATTTTTTGACTACGCTCAGATTTCACAAGAATATATTTATCCATGAAATAAAGGTTCTGTGAAAAAATCATTACAATCGGATAAAGCATGTAGGTGTTATAAGCCGAAGAAATTGATCAAATCGAAAAAAATAGTAAAATTGCGATTTTCATGAGAAATAATATTTTTATTACGCTCAGATTTCACAAGAATATATTAATTTATAAAAAAATATCTTTATAAATTTATAAAAAATATTAAATAAATCGCACCCCCAGTGTAAAACAGTAGTAAGTGCAAAAACGTCAAAAATCATGTTTGAATGTAACATCTTCAAAAAATGTGTATTCTTTGCAGTGTAAAAGTGTAGTATCTTAAGTTCATCATTTTTGCCACAGATAGCACTTGCATGCATTTTGCATTGTTCTGAAATGGCTTGGTTTTATAGTGCAAAAGCGTAGTAACTGCACATACTATGGTTTTACACAGGGGATTTTGATTTTTGTTTGTTTGTTACTACTGATTTCTAGGATTGTGGTTTAGAAGGCTGTGTCAGCTGTGGTTGTCAATGTCACCTGGTTGTCACCTTGTTTTGTTGTGGAAGGCCTGTGGTATATTATTATGTTTAATGTTTTAAGTAAGTGAGAAAATGAGTGATTCCAGAGGAAAGCGCATTGCAGAGATTGCTTTAAAGAATGCAACTGCAGAGGCAAGAATAGATAATGAAAATAATTATAATCAGTCTGCTAGGTAGGCCTCTATGCTTTCAGTTCGAATTTTGGCACATCAATCTCTGAAATGTACCGTTTGTATGTTGCACAGTGCAAAGAATTAGTCGTGCCATTTGCAAAACATAATATTTATGCTATACTTGCTTACTTGCAAGCTGTGCTTACAACTCCGAATGCTCAGGTATCTGTTTTGTACTATAAGCGAAAACTTGCGTACCTATAACTTCACTGTGTACAACATTACCGATAGTTCTGGACACTGCTTTGTGTGGCACGAAGGAATCGCAAAACGTGGAGCCAATGAGATTGGCTCAGCTGTCTTGGATTTTTTGCAAGAAAAATGTCTTTGACAAAATGTATTTTTTTATTCTGACAACTGTGCAGGTCAGAATAAAAATTAATTCATATTTGCGATGTATCTCTACGCTGTAATGTACCTCGATTTGCCACAGATTACACACAAATTTCTAGTTGTCGGACATACACAAAATGAGGGCGATTCTATGCACTCGTGCATCGAAAAACAAAAACAACGTGCATTAAAAAGTGGGCCAATTTATGTACCAACCCAATGGATTCCAGTCATCCAGATGGCCAAAAAAACTGGAACACCTTATTCAGTGAAAGAGATGTCAACGGAAATGTTTCACGATTTACGTGCGTTGTGCGCCGATATGGGTAAATAATTCTACCAAAAACGAACAAGGTGAAACTGTAAAATGACAAAATATACGAATTAATTGAAGTACGAAAGACATCTCCATACAAAATATTTTATAAAACGAGCTACGCCGACGAGGAATTCGACACCATCAATATAAGAAGGCAAGCAAGGGGACGACAAGCACAAGAACCAGAACTAAAAAAAGCGTTTAAAAAAGCACCAAAAATATCTTTAGCCAAGAAAAAAGACTTACCGTCACTGTGCGAATCAAAAGTAATTCCTCACATCCACCATCAGTTTTACATAAATCTCGAGGCAAGTGCGATAGAAGATCCAGATTCGGAGTAACGTGTGTCATTGTACAGTCTACACGGTTATAAAAACATTATTTGTTATTCTCAGATAAATAATATTTACATTAAGCCTTTTGTAACCGACCGCCCTTTTGGTATATAATTTTTTATTTTTATTTTAGAAAATGTATTAATTTGCATATGATATGTGTTTTTGGAATCTGCATAATTTGGAACATTAATTTATCCATCAAGCTTTTCTAAGTGCAACTATTAATTTGCATAAACCCGTGTTTAATAAGAGCAGCTAGCCTGTCTCATCAGCCCAGAGCTGATATTTTCAGTGAAATTGAGTGGAGCTACGGCTCATGTTTGTGGGATGGCGAGTAGAGATTCCGAGAAATCGACGCGTACTAGCCGGGTTAAACCGAAATCGCTCTGGAAGATGGCAACTCTTTCAATTTTTGACTTGGCAACGAACGGTTTCGAATACCAGCCGAGATTTTGGAAGAAATATCGATCGGCGAAACACACTCGGTCGAGCGAGCAATTATGAAGTAGGTCACCTATTATATCAAAATAGGCAAGTGAGCGCCCCAATGAGAGGCCTAGAAACAGGTCACGTGGTCACCTGAGGGCGCCGAGCGGGGTGTGCAGAGAGGGGCAATTCAAAAAGACGACAGCGTGGTCGAGTAGAAGACACGACCACTCTGATCCGAACCACAAACCAAGCCAGTGCAATTTTGGTCCGTTGGTGTTTTTGCTATCTTGAGCAAGGATTTGGAGAACGACGCTACGAGACATGGAGAGGCCTACACCTCCCCGTACAATAGGGGTAGCCCCATGCAGAGGGTGTGGTTTGTAAAACGTTTTCTAAATGAACATTTAATCGGATATACATACGCGAGTGTTTAATTGGGGACATCATCAGCTATATGAGACCCATAAAGCCGAGCCGTAGTTATGACGACCAAGCCAACGCAATGGTTTAATTCTATTACCAACATCAGTTTCGGGGAGCAGTGCTCAATTTAAAGTTTATTTAAACAGTCTTCAATGACTGCTTTTGCGGTGCCGTTAGTAGGGTGCGCGCGAAAACGTGCCAGTAACATGGAGCTGTATACCACGTGGTGAACTTTTGCCAAGCGGCTACACCACTACTATCTTTTACCCTCCTCCGAGAACGTCTTGAATTTGCATCTTTAACCAGGCATCTGCCTTCTTGGTTGTCGCGCCCGAAGAGAGCTACAGGAATTGATTCCCGATCGCCACTGCACGACGCCCGGACATGGCCCGGACGCCTGTTTAACAACGCCCTCCTCATCGTAGGAGCAACTATTAACCACGTTATCAGTCGCCGAAATACCACCATCTCCGCCACCTACGAAAGATGCCAAGGACACAGACGAGAGAGAGAGAGAGATAGAGAGTGATGAGTAGACCCAGCCAAGGCTGATTCATTATATTTACCACTGTAACCATTAACCATGTACAAGGTATAATTATGTATTTCAGTAACGTAGCATTGGATCCAATAGTTCATTTCACTAGAACCTAATTTAAATTCATTTCAAATGTCATTACAACCTGAACATTCAAACGATTTTGCTCTTGTCAATTTGCATGCTATTTCCCAGTTACCTCCTCCGTCACTTAACTTTATTTATCAGTCAAATCAGACGACTTTCAGTCGACTATCTTTTATTTCAGCAGTGCTCATATTAGTTTTAAGAACGAGTGGATGCAGCCGCCCAGCTGATCGCAGTGCCCAGACCAGAAGTGGCACAGCGCTAGCGACCGCGGTAAGGCTGCAACCCTGCCTAGGTGGGCTGTGTTGCAGGCGGTGCGCTGTTCCCTGTTGGGGGCCACATGCTGTCAAGTTGCTTTGTTTTTCTTGTGTTTTGCTAGGGTTAGATTTACACACACACACCGTTAAATAGAAGAGTTAGTGCGCCCAACGTATTTAGATGTTTTTATTACTAAGATTTAGTGTAGGCGAGTGCAACTTCCACCTATAGCTAGCCGGCAGGTTTGAAGGCCTAACCCACAGGTAGATAACCATAGTTTCTCGTATCTTAGAGCTTATGCGTAGAGTTAAGGAGAGGGAGAGAGGTGGAAGTTGACAACTGGCTCCCGAACGTGTGGCGTGAACCTAACCGCGACCCGAGAGTAAAGTTTAGTTAGTTTTGTTCGGTTAAGTGTGTGGAAATCTCCGTAGGGAAATTTTAGATTCTGTCAAACGGACAGAAATGGCGGCAAACAGCACCACTAGGCAAAGAGCGACCGTGCCAACCATGCTCGCGAAACAGGGCGTAGAGTTTGTTAGGGAGACGGATTCCGGAGAGCAGGAAGTGCTCAGGGGATGTTCGCCCCTAGTCGGATCGGGCACAGAAACCGGAGATCTCGACGAGACAGTAGGGTCAAGCTTGACCAATACGGAGGAAAATCCGGAGGAACGACCGAACGATAATGAAAATCTGATAACGAAGCAAGATCTAGGTGATTACCTCGACCGCCGAACCGAGAACTCGCGGAAAGAAATGTTGGAATTCTTCCGAATGTGCCGGGAAACCATTGAGCAAGAAAATGCAGAGTGGCACGCCCAAAACGCGATGGAAAATGCGGAGCAGCACGCGCAATACGCGAAGGCAGATGCGGAGCGGCATGCTAGGTACGCGAAGACGGACGCCGAAAGCGCAGCCAGGTGGGCCGCGTTGGAGAACTGGAAAACCAGTTCAACCGCAGCGCAAGAGGCGTTACACAAAGCGACGAACCAAAAAATAATCGTGCAGGCAGGGATAGCGCAGGATAATTTAATAGCGCATACCGCGGTGTTAGAGAGGAAGGTGGACCAGATCGTACAATCAGTCGATGAAATAAATACGAACCAGACGAGGGCCATCAGTCAACTGGAAAACAACGTACAAAGGGAGTTCCAGACGATCAACGCGTTAGTGACCGGTGAACGGGAGCGAGCGGACGTCTGGAAAACATCCCAACAAAAAGTTCTATCGGGCGTCGAAAACGGGGTGCGAGATAACACCACCGAGGCTCGAGTAGCCATAGCAAAACTGGTCAACGACGTGGACGTTCTGACAGGTCAGCTGGAGGCGGTGAGCCGCCAGGTGGCAGAGCGGACCAGCGAGAGTGATCGGGCGGCAATGACACAAGTGAGCGCGGACTCGAGTGAGCGGATGCGGGTGGACCTAGAGGACCGCGTCGCGGCGCTGAGAACGGACCTCTTGGGGGTGGCGAGACATTCAGGACGCGCGACTGGAACCGGAGGTGTGCACGTGCCGGACGAGCGGGCCTCAGCGAAGTTAGAGAAATATGTCAGCGACCGATTAGCCAGGGAGGGCATAAGCTGCTAGTGCTGCATCAGTGTGATAGTAGTGATGCAGCTCATGCTGCATAGTGCTAGAAAGCAGGTTCGTTACCTATCGGGTGGACCCTAGCTCACAACTCTACTTGGCCACGCAATGTTGCGCAGGACCTGTTTTGACGTGGCTACGCGAAATAGATTTGGTTAATTTCGAACAACTAAAAGAGGCGATTTTGGAAAAGTATTGGGGGGTGCTGATAGAGCAGGGTAAGCTCATGCAGCACCTGTGTAGGGGGAAGTACGTGTCTAATGCCGGCGCTAAATCAGCGTACTGCAGTAGATTAGTTAAGCTGAATGGCTACCTGGCCAACCCAATAGTAGACAGCTTGCTAGCGGCTTATCTGCGGGGACATTTCCCAGAACCTGTGAAAGCCTTGTTGCTAAGGTCTGAGGATTTGCCCGATAAGTTAGTCAGCATTTGTGTCCAAATGGAAAATGAAAACGTTAATCCCAACAAAAATGGAGGAGCGTCGTCAGGTAACCAGACCAATAGCAATAACAATCAGCAAAGCGGGAATAGACCGTACCGACCTAAAGAGAGATTTCCGAACCGGGGTTCGAACGAGCGAGGCTTCGAGGGAGGCGATAGTAGGGAGGTGCAGCGCCCGCAGCCCAGCCACGTGGGCGAGCGAGGCCCCGAGCCACCGCGCACCAACCCTTCGCATGAGCCGAACAGAGCGCTCGGTGCAATACCGAAGAGAGTGTACGCTCAGGCGGTACAGGCGGAGACGTCCGGCGGCGGACTCCCCCTGGCATCGAACGACGCGGGAAACCGCTAGCGGTCGGATTTTTGCACACCCCGGCCCCGACGCATGTAGAAATAATTAGGGGTGTGAGTACCGTCTTTTCTAACCCTAGGGAGGAATTGTTAGAAGAAGATGAGGGAGATAAAAACAAAGAGAATTCCTTCCCACCGTGCATCGAGTGTACCGTCGGAGTTAGTGGTATGGTAGTAACCGCCCTACTCGACACGGGGAGTGAGGTAACATGTATGTCGGAAACATTCTTTGAAGAGCTGAGGGCTTGCAACCCTAAGTTGCTAATCTTGCCAGTCGTAGGAGTAACCATCCTAGGTGCTACCAGCAAACGGAGCAAGCGGGTGACCAAGCAGGTCTACCTGGACGTTTGCGTCGACGACAAGATGTACGAAATAGTTTGCCTAGTCGTGACGGACCTCGTCCGCAAGCTTAAACTAGGTATTGACTGGTGCTATAAGCACAAAGTTACTGTATGTTTCGCTACGCGGCGGTTGACCGTAAATCATAATGTTATCCACCCGTCACTAATAAATATGCACGAGACAGGCATGGTAAGAGATGACCTGTTAGTAGGCTCGCTAAGTTTTGTAATGGACGTAGAACCTGGAGGCGGAGCGTCTGAGCGTTGTCTGGATAAGGGGAGCGTGGGGGTAGACCCGGATCAGGTTACCGAACACGAGATAAGGGGGCAGATACTTGGTCAGAGTGCGCTCACTAAGGAGCAGCAGGACCAGCTAATAAGTCTGTTGGTGAAATACCAGGACGTATTTTCGACTCGACCTGGCCTAATCAATTGCTACCAACATACCATACGCGTCAAGGAAGAAAAGCACTTCTTCACTAAGACGTACCCGGTGCCGTTCGCGTACCGCGCCTCTGTGGAGGAGCAATTAGGCAGGATGGTCGAGTGGGGCGTAATCGAGAGAGCGAGCAGCCCGTACGTCAACCCTCTCGTGGTTGTAATGAAAAAAGATAAGACGGTACGTCTGTGCCTCGACGCACGTCAATGCAACAGTAACTTAGTGCCAGACAGAGAGAGCCCGCATATCCCTGAAGAACTGTTACAACAGTTTAGTCACGTGAACTATCTTTCATCATCAGACATGACTTCATCGTATTGGCAAATCGGCTTAAGTCCTGATAGCTGAGCCCACACGGCGTTTATGTATAACCAGCGAACGTACCAGTTCAAGGTGTTACCGTTTGGGCTGAGCACGTCAGTGGCGGTATTCACGAGAGCTATGGATCTGATGCTGGGAGAGGAGGTGAAAGAGTTCACTCGACCGTACATGGACGATTTGGTGGCGGCGCCGGAGACGTTCGCGCTGCATCTAGTACATCTTGAAAAGATTTTTATCCGATGTAGATTAGCTGGCGCTGAGCTGAACTTTAAGAAATCTTTGTTTGTGCGTAGTCAGGTACCGTTCCTCGGACATGTGTTGTCGTCAACAGGGGTGTCCCCCGACCCAAGGAAGCTTGCTGTCATTCAGGATTGGCCTAGACCACTGAATGCCCGCCAACTTAAGGCCTTCCTCGGCTTGACAAATTATTATCGCCGTTTCCATGCTGGCTATAGCGATGCGGTAATAAAGCTTCAGGGAATGTTGAAGAAAGGGGTCAGGTGGAGTTGGAACCCGGAGCTCGAGGAAGCGTTAAAGGGCGTCAAGCGCCTGTTCCTTGAAACTGTGTGGTTGGCTCACCCGCGGTACGACCGCCCGTTCTACGTGCAGTGTGACGCCAGTAATCACGGGATAGGTGGACAGCTATACCAGCTGGACGACGAAGGGGAAGTGAGAGTAATCTCGATGACGTCGCGTCTGTTGCGAGGCGCTGCACTCAATTATTCTACCACGGAGAAAGAACTGCTCGGGATTGTTTACTGCTTGAACAATTTCCGCATTTTCATATATGGCGGACTTAACGGTCATTACGGATCATCAGGCGCTAACGTTTATGAAGCAATGTAGACTACTATTCAATCGACTGTCGCGTTGGATCTTGACCATACAAGATTATGCGTTCAAGGTAGTGCATTGCGCGGGAAAAGATAACGTAGTCGCCGATATCCACATAGTGAGCAAGGAGAGATAATTGAGACAGTAAGCCGAGAGCGTGACGTAGTGGTAGCTAAGATAGATCCGACTGTCGAGCCAGCGCTGAGGGCCAAGTGCAAGAAAATAACGACGTACCAGCTAGGGGACGCGTTATGCGGCAGGATCATAACTGAGTTAGACAGTGGCGTCTACTCAGCCCTGAACGAGAGCTACCGTCTGTTCAACAAGGTGCTGTACCACCGGCCACAGAACCATGATTGAGAGAAGACATGGAAGGTGTGCGTACCAGCAGCCTTAGTGGAGGACATAGTGTGGGCGTACCACCGAGAGTTAGGCCACTTTGGAGCGACGAAGTGTTTGGCGGCTATTTAAGAGTCTTTCTATTGGAAAGGAATGTCGCGAGCGGTGAGGAAACTGTTGCCGACGTGTGATCTTTGCCAGAAGAGCAAGCACACTAATTGCGCACTTCACGGAACGTACCAAGCAATACTCCCACAGGGAAGCGCTGTGTTGTCCGCTACGGACCTGTTTGGCCCCCCCCCCCCCCCCCCCCTAAGGGGCAAGGTGCGGCGAGATATATTCTCGTGTTTGTGGACGTTTTCTCGAAATATGTGTCACTTTATGTTTTGCGTACCGCGACGGCAAAGGCCTGCGTGCGAAAACTAGAGCACTATGTGCAACACGTTTGTTAGCCGGCTGGTATGCTCAGCGATCACGGGACGCAGTTTACCTCTTGGGTATGGTACGAGACCTTAGAAGCCCACGGAGTGAGAGCGTACCACTCTTCAATAAGGCATCCTCAGTCGAATCCCAGTGAGCGGATTATGAGAGAAATAGGGCGCTTCTTACGCGCGTATTGTCATGAAGGTCATGCAGGGTGGGTCAAAATGGTGCCTAAGCTGTAGCTGTGTCTCAACACCACCATCCACGAAAGTACGGGGTTCACCCCATATGAACTGCAACACCAGAAGCTGCCAGAGAGGGGCGTGGCGCGGTTGTTCAACTATCCTGAAGCAGAGCCTAGCAAGGTCACAGACGAAATGCGTGAAGTGATGGCTAGGGCCCGTTTGGATAAACAAGGCGAGAAAAGGAGGAAACTCCATGCGAAGAAACACCTGACTAGCACCACCCTAGCAGTGGGAGATTTAGTGCTTTTAAAAGACCAGAACGCGTCAAATCTGGCCAATAAAGAGGCTAGGAAGCTATTTTTGTTGTTCAGTGGACCCTATGAGGTAAGCTCAGTGGCTGGACAGAACGCCTACGAGATTACCGACGAACGTGGTGTTGTAAAGGGTATCTATAATGTAACTAATCTAAAGAAGTACAAACGGCAAGCCGTTACGCCATAAGCGTTTATTTTTGTAATTAGTTTGGTGCAGTGTATATTAGAGCGCGCGAGTTGTAAACAGGTCGGGAACGAACCTAGGACCGCGGCGCTGAGTCAGGGCGTGAGGCTCTCGCGAGAGAAGAGCGGGCGGCCGCCGAGAGAGCGGACCGGACCGGAAGATAAACGCGAGTGATGCCTCAGGCGACTCGAACATGCACAAACTACCCTCGACGGCAGCAAGAAGTTAGCTGATCGAAGTGACAGGATGGCCTAGCGCGGGTCATTGACCGTATTTGCAAAAGACAGCCTACACAAAACCACCCTGGAGCAAGGGTTTTTTTTCTAGAGCAGGACTCCCGAAATTACCAGGAATTACTTAAAACTTGTTCGTTCGTCCCCAGTCAGAAGGGAGGGGACGACTTATGGTAGTTACGTACTCAGCCCCTTTGGCCAGGATTAATCCAGTCTTTTCTGGATCTCTTTTGTGATCTAGAGGCATGCATCCCTTAAACGGGGACTCAGTCACGTGCGAAGGATGGCCTAAGACCCACGGTTGGTTCTAGCGTCCTGTGTTGAGTTAGCGATGTACTAGAAGGCAACCCTGATCTCGAGCTGTGCGTTGATGTAATTAAGTGTTTTTTTGGGGACCAGTCGGTATTAGCTTTTTTTATGTAGGGTTTTACCACCCTCCCCCTCCCGCGTAATTTTTAAAGGGCCCCACAGGCGTTAAGCATAATTTGGGATGAAAGGACATGGGTGAGGGGATTGCGGGGGACGGTTGGAGGGGGGGCTCAGAATTTCCGCTCAAAATATTTTTAAATTTTGCCCCTCCAATACGACCGTAATTTCGCGAGTAGTGGGGTCTGTTTTTTTGCAGAAATTTTTGGAGGACGCGAGATGCGCTCACACATTCCCCAAGGGTCGCACTGAGATCAAAACCCCTTCCCGAGGGGCGTAAAATGACGGTCTCCGTCAAGTTAAAGAAGGTTTTACATTCACATAATGTTTTGTATTGAGTGTTACGAACCCATAAAAATGAGGGGAAAAACCCAAAAAAATTTCAATTAATGTTTATTTTTGCTTATGCAATGATCATTATTCTATGGAAATGGGGGGATTCAATAAATAACATTACGCAACATTTGAAATAAATAATGTTATTATTTTTCGGAATCAGCTGACCATCACAAAAAATTTTTTTGTCATAAAATGAGACGCGATTTGGGGTTAAAGTCCGAAAAATCGGTAAAGGGGAATACCACCACCAACGTATAACCTAGACCCGGTAAGATCCCGTCAGGACACAATTTTATGCCTATTATGCTATCACTGCATTATTAAAATATGCAACGTTTACTAAATAATAATCAAAATACGGTATAATAATCAGGACGGGTTGTGACGGGTTCAGAACCCGAGACCCCCCGTCGAAGCCATTGAGCCAACACTTATGTTATTATTACATACTTTGGGCCGAACTTCCCCTTTTTTTTTCGCGGAGGAAAAATTTTTGTACCCTCCAAATCAATGGTCAGCACAACTAGTGAAAGGGATGTAGGTACCTGGTACAGTGATAGTCAGTGGAATCATCCAAAAATAATTTTATGGGTATACGCTCTTTCCTGGGAAACGAGCAGTTGGGAACGGGGGGGTCTGAGGGGGGGTTGGCCCCCAGTGATAGGGGCGAAGCGCCAAGCCCCGGAAAAAATTTGATTCTAAGTGTGATAGGATATTTGACAATTTTGTTTTACAAAAACCTTAAAAAATATATGAAAAAATTTTGCAAAAATAAGAAAAATGTATCAACATTAATAATATCTAAAAAAAAATTTAAAATTTCAAATAAAATTTGCGCCCCCCCTCGCCCCCTCTGCCCAAAATTTCGCCCTCTAGTTACGCACTGATTTTTGTAAGTAGTGTATAAAGAAAAAAAGTTTAGGTATTCACAGTCACGCAGCAAAAAGCACATCTATACGCTTTCATTACCGGTGTTTAACCTTAAATTTTTATGTGCATCTTTGCTGGGAAAAACCCCAAACCCCAAGTCCCCTTTACACTTTCCCTAAGAACGATGGACCGAATCCACATCAGAAGTCAAAATTTAATTCCCACAGCGGAATCGAACGGGGACCTTCTGCTTTGGAAGCGGGGCCTTTAAACCCACCCAACCAATATTTCTATTTTTTACTTTATATTAAAAAACCAAATACAAAAAAAATTTGTGTTGAATTTGAAAAAAGTTTAAAAATAAAATTGGGTTTTAATATGATAGGCTATATTCGCGTTGATGGAGCTCACCGCTCTTTTTTATTTTATCAAAAACCGATTTCAAATGTTTTTCTTGATTTTTGAGATTTGAAAGCAGGGTTTTTGGTAGAGATAAGTCTAATCTTACCCAAAAAACCCCAAATTGACAGATAGCGGGTGGCCCCTATTGTAGTGAGTGTGTCACAGCTTTCTCGCTTACGTCCGTGTGTGCGTTTACTTTTGCCCCCAAAGACCCGCATTGCATGCGATTGTGGGGGGGGGGGGGGCGATGTGTTTGTGAAAAGGAATCAAGGTCAAGCAAAACATTTTTTGTTTTTAGAATGTTAGTATATTTTGTTGAAGTTCAACCCGTTCGGCCAAAACGCGGCCAATTGAAATTTTCGGATTTTCGATATGCTTTACTATATCCCTTTTACCAAAATTTTCTCCCAGAAAATTTTGGTACTAAACAAATGAAGTTGGCCAGTAAAACAGAACCCCCCACTAAGACTTAAAATTTTAGGCCCAAACATTCATTAAAAACAAAATTTGATATTTTAAAAAAATGTATACTTTTTTTTTTGTACACACATGTAAAAAAATCAATCCCAAGTGATCATTTTACCCCCCCTTCCCCAAATAGGAGATTTAGTGGCCCTTGCACTAAAAGGGTATAAAACGGTTTAATATCGAATACTGGTATTTAAAACCTGAATAAAAATGGGACTCTCGTTTTAAATTGCAAAGAGTTTTATTTTTTGGAGAATGGGCGTGTCAACCTTAGGGAAAAAATCATAAACATGTTTTGAAAAATTTGTTTTTTTTTTGTCGAGGATATAAAGTGTTTTTTTCGGGCGTATCAAGGGGGGGAGGGGGGGTTTTGGGTTAAAGGGGTTGAAGCCCCCCCCCCCTGCCCCCCCAAAAAAACAAAAAAACGAGTGGACGATTTAAAAAAATTAAAAGGAGGGAGCAAACCCAATATGATATTTTCTAGGTAAATTAAATTACTTCAAAGTCAGACTTCCCCAATAAGAAATTTTAGATTCGCAAGCCCTTTAGGTATGTATTTAATCTCACGTGTTTAGAGGCGTTTAAAAACAAAAACGAGAAAAAATTTAAAAAAGGCCTCCGGGGGCGGGGCTTGCACCGACCCCGTCCGTTGGCATATTGACCTTCCCCCCCCCCCCCCATTGGCATTCCGAAACACCACTAGTGTTCTTTTTTTCATTAGCACAGTTGCTATTTTCTAGTCAATCAAAATAGTAGGCCACATCAAGAATAGGATGAAAGCAAGCTGTAAAAAATTAATCTAACAAGCACAATAATTAATGTTTCCAATACCCAACCCCCGCACACAAGTCCGACATTTTAAAAAACTTGGGGAAATTTTTCGTATTTAAATTTTTAAAAAGGGGTAATATATTTTTTGTATTCGAAAGCAAAAGTTTATTTTCCAAAAATTTTTCCTTTGAGGTATCATGTTTATAAAGTTTAAATAAATTAATTTTTTTTGTTAAAGGTGTTTTTCCCAATTTATGCAGATATGACAATTGTGGAATAAGAAGTTCCAGCTGAAAAACGGGAAAAACAGCATTACACAGATAAATATATTTTATTTTTAAACACAGTTAACGGTTTTTTTCCATTTTTTACATGGCTGTCTGTTTTTTTCCAGATCGGTATTTATCTCTTTATTGTATACTTTCTTTACTGCACCTCATGATTCTCGTTTTTTAGTCAGAAATTTTTATCGTATAACTAGTAACCGTTTAAAAACTTTGCTTTGGAAATTATATGAAATTTTCCGCCCTCAGGTAAATCAGGTCATTCAAAAAACCCAAAAAAATTAATTATCAAAAACATGTAAAGCAAAGGAAATAGTAAGATAGAGAAGTTTTTAAAAACAAAATTATCATTTGAAGTTGATAAAAATAATTTTTAAATTTTCTAATGACAATGACGTGGCAAAACTACAGAATGTGTCGTCGATCCCATTTATGTCATCCGTATGTTGGTTGGTACTTGCAGGCACAATAAAAAATATTTACAAATAACAAGATGCGTGATTGGGTAAAAACGTAAAAAAAAAAAAAAAAGATTTCCCAAAAGTTGTCGGGGCCCGCTTTTCAACGATGCAGGCCTTGAGAATAAAATCTTTCCCTTGCAGAGAAATGCTTGCTGTGGAGGGGGGGGGGGGACAGCTGTGGCTAATTTATTCGTTCCACTCGTTCTTTAAAGGCACAAACAAGCCCAGATTGATATCTTTATGGTAATGAGGATATGCCCAGCCCAAAAACAGTTTTGTACAAGATCGGCTTAGATTTTTTTCACGTGAAATACCTTTAACTTTTGATTTTTGGGGGTAGTGCCCCCCAATGTTCCCATTTGATTGATTTTATCGACACTTAAATATCACACCACAAAAATAAAAATAAAAAACCCCAAAAAAATTTATTAAGTTTTTAAAATGGAAAAATTTATTTGGAACAATTTTTTAATTATTTAAAAATTTTTTTTTAATTTAAATTTTACGAACACTAAATGGAAAATATTTATTTATTTTTAAATTTGCGAATTTTAGCCGATCTTTGTTGCAACCCCGCTCGCCAAAAAGAAAACGCGCGGAAGAACCGAAGTCGGGTTCCTCCCCCCAAAAAGAGTAATTTTTAAAATTAATTTTTTGTCTTTAAATTTGAACGTATATATACAGGCTAAAAAAAATTTCCTTTTCATTTTAAAGTAAAATTTTTTCCATCTGTGCGAGGTAATCCTAAATGAAGATGACCGTTCGATCAAAAAATTTAAAATTTTAAATTTTTCGTTTATATTTGCACGTTACATTTTGGTACGGGTTTTTTTTCCAGCTAAAAATAAAATGGTTTTCAACTTCAGCTTAACTAAATAATGTTTTCTGTTTCCGTTTCAAGCAAACATAAACATTTTATATTTTTTGTTCCATTGCTGAACGTTTTTACTCTGTGGAATGAAATTGTTTTTCAACTAAATTTAACACCCTTCATCAAAATTGTACCCAATGGCAGCGGGGCAAAAGGCCAAAAAAAACATTATTTGATTAGTTTTTGCTAATCTCACAGATTTTGGAATTTTTTTATTTTGAAAAAAAATTTGAAAAAATTTGGATGCATTTTTCCATAAAAAAATTTCCCAATTTTTTTTATAAATTAAAAGGAAGGTAAATTTTCAAAATTTGCAATTTTTTATTTTATAAGGGATTTTAAAATTTCATTTCAAAATCAACACCCAAAAATCCCTATAATTTTTTGTAAAAAGTAAAAAAAATTTGCCATTGCAATTTTGGGGGATTAAATAAAAAGCGGGACACCATGCCCAAATTTCTAATTTTGGAGTTAAACTCCGTTAAAGAAGTTTTTGTTTCCAATGATTGGTTTTTTTGTTTTGTGATCCCTAGTTGCGTTGGGTCCAGAGAATTTATGTTTTTGTGTGTGTTTTTGTTGTTGTTAATTTGGCTTTTTGGGTCATGTTTTTTAGAAGTGCAGTCAACCACGGGTTGACGTGGGTATATTTTTTGGTGAATGTATTGCGAGCGTTCTTGAGTGAACCGAGTCACCCACTTTAGTGTTTAGTCAGGGGTGTGTTTAAAACCGCGGGTACAGTGTTTTTTTTGAACGTCCGTTGTGACAAGTAAAGTATTTAAATGTTAAATTTTTTACTTGTGTCCGTCGTATATTCATGTTAATTTTTTACTTCGGTATATCGATATTCATGTTAATTTGTGTACTTTATGTACCTCTAAGGTATCGTTATGTACGTGGTACTGCGGGGACTTGGTTTTTTTTGCGTCAAAAACATCCGATCTCCTTTATTCTGTTTTTGTTGTTTAACTTTTTAACTTGAACTTGTAATTTTTAACCTTTTTAATTTGCGTTTTGTTTTTCCCGGGGGAAAGTGTAGTCGGAAGTTTGTTTTTCGACGTTTCCCTTTTTAAAAGTTTGGACTGTTGAGTCTACGCAGGACAGTCGATTTTGGTGGCCCCCCAAAACAGCCACGAGGGCGTTAGACGGTACGCGGGAGGGCGAGCCCTCCGCGTAGACGTCAGGACAGTGTTTGCGAGCGCTAGGTAGGAGTGGCTCCGAGCGAGCGAAAGTGAAAGCATGTGTTCCCTGACAGATGAGCAGCGACACGTGGTGCTGGCGTTGACTACAGCTGGTCTGGATACAGCTGAGCGGCGGCAGGTCGACTTGGAGCGCCGCGATACTGGGGGGAGACCTTGGTGCAGGTACCTCCATCAGAGGAAGAGCGAACGCTCTTTGGGGGAGTTACACCAATGGGTCTTGGGGGGTTGGATACCTTCATGTGGGGGTAGAGCAGTTAACTTGTTTTGATTGGGGTTTGGTGTTGGAGCTTATCTCGGATTGTGTTGAACCTTGGGGTTTAATAATACTTAGGTTATTTAAATAGGCTGGGTAGGGAGGGGAGTTCCTAGAGGAACCATAGTTTTTAAAGGTAACAATAACTTGTTGAGATTTTGTTTTCCCCCCTACACCTTTGTAATATACGCTTATGCGTAGGGTAATGTTTTGAGTCTTAAGGTTGTAACTTGTTTTGGTACCGACACAGGCCTACGTGTTTTGATGTCTGGTAAACTTCCTGCACACTTGGGGACAGGGATGTACCAAGTCTGAATGAAGTGTTGGGGGTCACTGTAACCGACCGCCCTTTTGGTATATAATTTTTGATTTTGATTTTAGAAAATGTATTAATTTGCATATGATATGTGTTTTTGGAATCTGCATAATTTGGAACATTAATTTATCCATCAAGCTTTTCTAATTGCAACTATTAATTTGCATAAACCAGGGTTTAATAAGAGCAGCTAGCCTGTCTCATCAGCCCAGAGCTGATATTTTCAGTGAAATTGAGTGGAGCTACGGCTCATGTTTGTGGGATGGCGAGTAGAGATTCCGAGAAATCGACGCGTACTAGCCGGGGTAAACCGAAATCGCTCTGGAAAATGGCAACTCTTTCAATTTTTGACTTGGCAACGTGCGGTTTTGAATACCAGCCGAGATTTTGGAAGAAATATCGATCGGCGAAACACACTCGGTCGAGCGAGCAATTATGAAGTAGGTCACCTATTATATCAAAATAGGCAAGTGAGCGCCCCAATGAGAGGCCTAGAAACAGGTCACGTGGTCACCTGAGGGCGCCGAGCGGGGGTGCAGAGAGGGGCAATTCAAAAGACGACAGCGTGGTCGAGTAGAAGACGCGACCACTCTGATCCGAACCACAAACCAAGCCAGTGCAGTTTTGGTCCGTTGGTGTTTTTGCTATCTTGAGCAAGGATTTGGAGAACGACGCTACGAGACATGGAGAGGCCTACACCTCCCCGTACAATGGGGGTAGCCCCATGCAGAGGGTGTGGTATGTAAAACGTTTTTATAAATGAACATTTAATCGGATATAACATACGCAAGTGTTTTAATTGGGGACATCATCAGCTATATGAGACCCATAAAGCCGAGCCGTAGTTATGACGACCAAGCCAACGCAATGGTTTAATTCTATTACCAACATCAGTTTCGGGGAGCAGTGCTCAATTTAAAGTTTATTTAAACAGTCTTCAATGACTGCTTTTGCGGTGCCGTTAGTAGGGTGCGCGCGAAAACGTGCCAGTAACATGGAGCTGTATACCACGTGGTGAACTTTTGCCAAGCGGCTACACCACTACTATCTTTTACCCTCCTCCGAGAACGTCTTGAATTTGCATCTTTAACCAGGCATCTGCCTTCTTGGTTGTCGCGGCCGAAGAGAGCTACGGGAATTGAAACAGTTATTCCCGATCGCCACTGCACGACGCCCGGACATGGCCCGACGCTGTTTAACAACGCCCTCCTCATCGTAGGAGCAACTATTAGCCACGTTATCAGTCGCCGAAATACCACCATCTCCGCCACCTACGAAAGATGCCAAGGACACAGACGAGAGAGAGAGAGAGATAGAGAGTGATGAGTAGACCCAGCCAAGGCTGATTCATTATATTTACCACTGTAACCAGTAACCATGTACAAGGTATAATTATGTATTTCAGTAACGTAGCATTGGATCCAATAGTTCGTTTCACTAGAACCTAATTTAAATTCATTTCAATTGTCATTACAACCTGAACATTCAAACGATTTTGCTCTTGTCAATTTGCATGCTATTTCCCAGTTTACCTCCCCCGTCACTTAACTTTATTTATCAGCCAAATCAGACGACTTTCAGTCGACAATCTTTTATTTCATCAGTGCTCATATAAGTTTTAAGAACGAGTGGATGCAGCCGCCCAGCTGATCGCAGTGCCCAGACTAGAAGTGGCACAGCGCTTGCGACCGCGGTAAGGCTGCAACCCTGCCTAGGTGGGCTGTGTTGCAGGCGGTGCGCTGTTCCCTGTTGGGGGCCACATGCTTTCAAGTTGCTTTGTTTTTCTTGTGTTTTTCTAGGGTAAGATTTACACACACACCGTTTAATAGAAGAGTTAGTGCGCCCAACGTGTTTAGATGTTTTTATTACTGAGCTTTAGTGTAGGTGAGTGCAACTTCCACCTATAGCTAGCCGGCAGGTTTGAAGGCCTAACCCACAGGTCGATAACCATAGTTTCTCGTATCTTAGAGCTTATGCGTAGAGTTAAGGAGAGGGAGAGGGGTGGAAGTTGACATAGCTATCAAATCTATTGAAGGCAACTTGAATTGTGCAAGTAACAAAACTAAAGAACTAACACCGTTTTAAGTTAATGCATGGATACAAACCACAGTTTACTGACGGCGTAATGGAGAATTAACCAAATTTTGTGACAAAATAATGTAGGAATTACCCGAGATTTCCGAGTATAGGTGCGAGATAAGATCATACGTAATCAAGCAAAGATGAAAAGAGCGTACGATATGCGTCATCTTGACAATACCAAGTTTGCAGTTGGGAAAGTGGTTTTTATGAAACAAGCTCCACAACAATTCGGCGAATCTACAAAATTAGAACCCAAGTTTCGAGGACCATTGGTCGTTACTAAGTGTGTAACCGGCGACACATATCAAGTGTCTCAGTTGAAGGAAACTGACGGAAGACATAACTTTACCACAACAGCACATGTTGAACAGTTAAAATCATGGAATTGTAAGGATCAGGGAGATGACACAGAAACGGACGAAGTAGAAGATTCCGAAGTAGAAGAAGACCCACAAGAAATTCAAGATGGTGAGATGGGAGTTCAAGAGGTCTCTGTGATCAAGTTCAAGAGCAAACGAAATCCCGACCTCAACGGAATTTGCATAAACCAAGTTATCTGAAGGATTACGTATGATTATCGGTCATATCGATGCTGTACTTCAAGTGCATTAAAACTCTTCGAAATCGTGTTGATGTCATTAGAACATGAACTCTAAAAGATGCAATTTATTGGAAGTGATTGATAATTCTATGTACAGTGAGGGTTATCGTGACGATACTGTCGCATATATTGAGTGAAAAAATGATTTAAAGGTTACGGTTTAAACAGCGTACTTCACATCATACAAAGTTCTTTCGAGATGAGAGATTATGATACACATAAAGTAAAGAGAACGTTCGGTTGATTGATTGATTGATTGATTGATTGATTGGATATTGCTTTACGTCTCATATTTATGCAACTTGGCTAATCGAGACGAAGGGAGGGACGTAAGGGATGACGCGGGGGGAGAAGGGGTGGACAGGCCAGGGCTGGTCAGAACCAGCCACAAGCATATGGGGAGGGCAGGGGTTCCCCCACGTCGTGGTCGTCTCCGTCTGTCATCATCCGTCCGTGTTGTCTTTGTCGTCGCCGTCGGGGAGGTAGTCAAAGGGAAGGGGTTCCCCGACGACAAGGGAAAAAATGTAACGTGTGACGTTAACGATTAGCAGCAGAACCGAGCGTGATCTGCGGTACAACACCAAGCTATATTGGTGAAAAAGTGCCAAATAGACGGGTACAAGCTATGAGTGCGTTTTTTTATCTTGCAGTTAAACAGTAACCGACAATTAGAAAGAGAACGCACTCTCGAGGTTCAAAGGAGGTTCCCATTTTCGACCTATGCGGAGTAATTCTGTGTATTCTAAACTTGGTAATGAACCTCACCAACATAGGTTAACCACACTTGCCCGTCTCAAAGGAAGATTCTTGCTAGCATGCCTAGAGATGGTGCCTGCTTCTAGAATAGATGCGACGAGTTTTGCAGTCAGTTCGTATTGGTATATTGTATAGGCCTTCATTAATCTGTCTTTGAAGGCCTAAATTATAATGAAGCGAGGTGCATCGTGATGATACAATATTGTAGCACATGTATCTTTTTATTGTTTATCCTTGATTGTTACATATTACAACAAGAAACGACGTCGACGCTAGGAATTTTTTTGCTGAAACACTTTAATTCTGTGGAAATCTTTTGCCACGAAGAGCATTGCTGAAGCACGTAAAACAAGCTGACGCCCGTCAAGCAGACCTAGACGACATTCAGATCTCAACACTCAGATCTGGTGCGACAACAATGGCATGTCGCTCAACGCCCTCAAGTGCAACATGATGGACATAACGCGCGCGCACACCCCACCCCAGTTTGCCACTTTTTACTTCGTCTCTGAACAGAGCAAGTCTAGAAGCAAACTACTCATCAAACCAGCCATTGTGTGGCTGGATTGATGAGCCGCTAAATCGGAATACGTCGCAAAACACAGAATAGATAAAAATCCATTAACATCACTTCTTGCCTTAAGGTATAGTGATCCCTTCCAATTAATCATTCGTAATATTGGTCTGGATAAATTCTTTCTCCACTATTGGATCAGTGATCAAAGCCGAACGTACAGAGAGTATCACCGTAAGGGTACATCAAAAATGTGTATTGATGCCACTGGTGGACTGGTCCGAAAGTTGGACAGGCCTGGAGGAAGGTTGTCTGGTCATAATATATTCTTATATGCTGGAGTTATAAGTATACCAGGTGAGACAAAAGGGCAGATACCTATTCTACAAATGCTATCTGAAAGCCACAATACTAATGCTATAGAGTATTGGCTCTGCGAGTGGTTGAGAGATGGTTCTCCAGCACCTAAAGAAGTTGTTTCTGACCACTCACTTGCAATTAAAAATGCATGTGTTAAAGCATTCACAAGTGAGCCAAACTTTAATGCATACTTGAACACTTGCTTTAAAGTATTGACGAAAGAAATCACGAACATTCCTGAATGCTTCATCCGCATAGATTCGGCTCACTTCATAAAAACAGTCACGAGATGGAAATTTTTCCACGGAAAGATTCACAGGAGAGTTAAAGAGTTCTATGTACGAAGCATGGTGCAAGCGATTCAATGCGAACATCTCGAAGATCTAGAGAAGAATGTTAACGCTTTGTTTAACAGCATACAGTGAGTTTGAGGGTAACTCTCTGCTTACTTCAAAACCCAAAGCCCATGTGAAAAGAGTAAACATTTCCTTAAAACTCGCATTGCTAGAGGAGGCCCTGTTTTGGAAATAATTGAGACTGTTGATAGTAAGCACCTAAGTCAACTGCTGGTTCCTCTTTCATGGAAGAGAGCGAAGCTATTGAAAGTCTATCAAAACAAGGAAACCTCATTGCTGGGTGGATTGAAAATATTCATGCAGACGCCTTAGATCATAGTAAAGGGTGTACAGATGGAGACAGGGATAATGTTATGTACTTACCTGACATTGTGCCCCACTTAAAAAGAGCCTTATGTGTTTTCCATCATGGACTGCAGTGATGCGACCACTTTTTCAAGTACAGTAAACTTACGGCAACCAGTCCAGAAGTGGAAAGTTATTTCAACGACCTAAAGACTAGAACTTGCTTCCCTCTGAGATTACCTGAAAGAGTGGACGACTTCTTGGCTCCCATGTCCAGGCCATTGATGGAGGCATACTACTTGGCAGGGTCCAGTTCTTCTTCAGAGAAGTCACTGATGACCACAACTCCTTGCAAAGCAAGAACATTGCAAGTTCCCGAATCAAGGACGTAAATGAGCTGCAAGAGCAAGAAAATTGGAGAGGACTTGCAACGCTTCCACCTAAAAAGCGACGCGTGTTTCATCGACAAATGAAACGATCTCACCAAGATTCCAGATCCAGTTGACGTATGCATAACATGCCATGAGCAGTTCATACAGACATCTTTGGAATGCTATATATGGGATAGAGCATTACATAACCAGAGCGGGTGTGCAAACTTTATTTTGAGAACAGATGGCCCTACGTTGGGCTATTGTCCATCACATTTCCAAAGTGAACCAAAGGAAACTACAGTTAGGTCTACTTCGATTTCTGAATCGACAAAGTACGCGGAAGGCTCAATTAAGGGCGTAGAGGAACTGAAAAAGGAAGACCATTTGAGAGCACCAGGAACGCTTCCATCTAAAAAGCGATTGAAAGAGACGCCTGTTGATGAACTCGATCTCACCAAGGTGAAGGTAAATTCTACGTTGGTATCTGATACTAAACCCAATAATAAGAAAACTACCAAACCTAGCTATCTCACAGGCTGCTCCGAGTGGAAAAATGTGGACGATAGCTCTTTTAAAAATAGGACCGTAAAAATAGGCCTTTTAAGTAACGGAATGAGTGGGCAACATGTTCGCGCCAGTTTAAGCTCACTCTTGTTTCACGTAGTATTTAGTTTTCACTCCCCTCGTACCCCTCTTTCTTATCTTATCTCTGATTTTAAACCTGACCTAGACAGGTCGTTTGGCTCGTTCTCTATTGCTTTCGAACTGCCATAGCGTTCAGACCTCAGTACGGCTGTCTGTTCTAGACAGGGAATTCGCATATTAGTTGCCTCGAGTGCAACAAACCAACAATATTCTTCGTGGTCACTCAGTGACACTTTCTTAACACACACACAGCTGTTCACAGTGCTTTACAAGTGATATTAAGTTGATTTTTCGTGTGCATTACGTATGTTGTTGTATCATCATTTACTGCATTCCTCACTATCGATCCCCTTCTATCTATCATCTCACTAGGCTAGCCTATCATTTTTCACTCTTCATCACCTACTTCGACACCTCGCTCAAACGGCAAGTTCGCCGTCCCACAAGCCAAATGTCTCGAAGCCAAGGTAAGCTCGATTGTGATTTGTTTCTCATTTTTCCCTCGTATTTATTGGCATCGGTCACTGGGCCTTGCCCAATTT